>JACXGJ010000875.1:0-102023 GCA_016801105.1 Esox niger | reverse complement strand
AACAGGTGTCTCTGACAGATACAATTTGGAGTGAGAAAAATGTTTTTGGGTGAAGGATAGGCATTTCTTATCTAAGATAACCACTTTTCTCCTGTCATAACCTGTCTCTCCCTCTGAGTTAAGCGGATGTGTTTTCGTGCTTGTGTGTGTGTGTGTGTGTGTGTGTGTGTGTGTGTGTGTGTGTGTGTGTGTGTGTGTGTGTGTGTGTGTGTGGATCCTATCCATGGCAGTGATGCAATGTTGAGAAAATGCTGATCACCAGTTGCTGTAAAAAATGTAATGCTTCCTACATTTTTTTCATGCATTTATCAAAAAGAGTGAGAAAACTACCTTAACTTGCATTTACTCTCAACTGCAGCACTGCTTCTGGGATGTGTGTCTAATGGTTTTACTATGCATCTCTGGACTAGAAAGCCAACAGTTTGATGCCTACAAAGTTTTTTTTTCACCAGTCCACACAAGAAAAAAGGTTTGAGGATTATGCATTAAGGGTTATGTTTAGGGTTTGGCATTAGGGTTAGGATAAGTTTAGGTTATTGACATTAGAATTAGATAAAGGTTGGGTTTATGGTTCGATGTGTATTTACTGTAAGCTTGTAGTCTGTAAGCTATAATTAATAAGCTAGTTATATAAGTATTGTAATTATTTAGCCAGCTGAAGACTAGTAATTCTGTGTTTTTTAGCCCAATTATTTATCTCTGTCCAAGACCACCTGGTTGTGTAGCTGATCCGGATGCTGCTAATATCTCTTGCCACATTAAACCTGTATTTTCTGACCTGCTGCTCATCTGAACGTGTATATGTATGTATTATAATCTCCACTCTGGCATAGCCAGAAGAGGCTATGTCATCTCCGCTCAATATAAGGAAATCAGCCCATTCTTCTGCATTATACATTCAAATATTAAACGTGTTAGCATGCTTCAGAAAAAAGAGCGCTAACACTAAAACAAGAAAGTTGACTAATGTACTTTAAAAGAAGACATTTTACATGTATATTTTTGGCATTTAGCAGACAGTCTCTTCCATAGTGATTTACATCTTTTAGATAACTGCTATGTTCGGGTACAAACAGAATATATTTTCCCTTGCCAGTGTTAGAAATCAGCCATTTCGTATAGTGGTTGTAATAATAGTTTGCGTACCGGGTTGTCAAGGGAGAGAGTAGATCATTTGTTTATTGCAGCATTAGATAATCTTGTTCATGAGGTTACGGACCTGGTCTTCCTTACACAAACTCAGTCTCGTCTCACTCAGTCCCTTCTCACTAATGTTTGTTACAAGCTGATATATACATTGAGGGACGTGTTTACCTAGCAAAGCCAAGACATTAACCCCCATGCCAAATGGTCAATGTAAACATTCCTGTGGTTATCAGAGCACAACCTACAGAGAGGTTTCTGTTATTCTCATTATCTAGGCACATTCACTTCCAATGAAAGGTACATTCATATTGTAGTTATTAATGCTTAGATCCCACACCAGCTTGGGACTTGATCTGGCAACCTTTTGGTTGCTAGTTAGATGCCATAACTGCTCGCCTAAATGCAGGCTGCTGCCTCCTGACAACAAACCAGTAAAGAATCTTATACAACCCTGTTTCCAAATATTTGGGACACTGTGTAAAATGCAAATAAAAACAGAATGCAATGATGTGGAAATAATGTAATCCTTATAATAATTGTAAATAGTACAAAGAAAACATATCAAATGTTGAAACTGAGAGATGTTTATTGTTTTTGGAAAAGTATTTGCCCATTTTGAATTTAAAGCCAGAAACACGTTTCAAAAAAGTTGGGACAGGGGAATGTTTATTACTGTGTTGCAGCTCCTCTTTGTTGAACAATGCTCTGTAAACTCTTGGAAACTGAGGAGACCAATTTCTATAGTTTTGAAAGTGACACGTTTTCCCATTCTTTCTTTATATAGGATTTCAGCTGCTCAACAGTTTTGGGTCTCCGTTTGATGTATTTTTCGATTTATAACTTGCCAAATATTTTCAATTTGTGACAGGTCTGGATTACAGGCAGACTTTAGCACGCAGACTATTTTACAGCGGAGCCATGCTATTGAAATACGTGCAGAATGTGGTTTGGCATTGTCTTACTGAAATAAACAGGGCCTTTTCTGTAAAAGATGTCTTGATGCTAGCATTTGTTTCTCCCAAACCTATACATATTTTTCAGCATGTATGGTGCCTTCACAGAGGTGCAAGTCACCCATGCCATGTGCACTAATGCCCCCCATCCCATCATGGATGTTGGCTTTTGAACTGGGCACTGTTAACAAACTGGATGGACCCTGTGATGGTAATATCATTGATAGAAACTTTTAAAGGAGTAAAACAGAGACAAAATGCTCTTGGCATATTTGGCAGTTTGTTTGCAAATATTGAGATGTGTCAAAAGCTTACAGAATAATCATCTGAGGAGTCTCTGAAGACAATACCTGAACAGTCAGTATTTATTACAGTTTAAAAGGGTGTGGTAAGATGCTGTCCAGCTGTCCTATGTCAATAAAACACATTCCCTTTATTCAATTACTACCTAGGTTTCACACAAGGGGCAGGCTGTCCTACCCCACATCGGTAACATCTTCAACACTGAAAAGGATTTCGGACAAGCAATAGATGCTCTGATGAGTTATACAGATTTGCAGATTCCCGACTTATTCGCAGACTTTCACGACTTACCCTATAATCTGCTGATACCAGTCAATGATGGGCCCTAGGCAAATACCATATCCCCCTCTCCTACATTCCTAAGGAACAAGGAACAGATTATTGGTTTAGGCAGATGAACCAAGTACCTAATGACCCTCTGATATTATACAGACATGTGTGTCACAACCAAAGACCAGAGTTACATACCAGGTAATAGAAAAGCAAACATGTCTCCAATGTATATTACTTCAAGAATTTCCATTACATCCCTTTTCTTTTTAGCCGAGAAGATGTGGCATCCATGATTCCCAAAAATTATTAAAAGAAATTATTAAGACCACAGAACAATTCCACTTTACCTCAGTCCATCTTAAATTAGCTTGGCCCCAGAGAAGGCGACAGCGTTTTTGGTTCTTGTTTATATATGCGGATGTAGTGATGTACAGCGGCATACTGTTTACAGACAATTGTTTTTGGAAGTGTCCCTGATATACACTACATAATCATGTATGTTTGTAATGCAGTGCTGTCTGAGAGCCCGAACATCACGGCCATCCAATATTGTTTTTTGGCCTTGTCCCTTGCGTAGTGAGATTTCTCCGGATTCTCTGAATTTTTTATGATAATTGTACAGTAACTCTGCAATTTTATGTTGTGTTATGTTAGTCTAAATTGTAGCACTATTTGCCCCTCCTCATTTTTACTTAAAGACTCTTTGGGTTGCTCTTTTTATACAGTTATGTTACATGTTGCTTATTAATAACCTCATTAGTTGTGGTGTTCCACCATGTTCTTTTTTTATGTACCACACCTTTTCCATTTGTTTGTTGCCTCGGTCCCAGCTGTTTTGAAACGTGTTGCTGGCATCAAATATAAAGTGGGCATAATTTTCAAGGAGCAATAACACTTATCAGTTTCAACATTTGGTTGCTCTGTACTATTTTCTATTTAATATAGTGTTTAAACAATTTGCATATCTTTGCATTCTGATTTTATTTATTTCATTAACTTTTCTGGAAACGGGGTTATACTTTATTGGAATATTTGTTATTTGAAATTGATTGGCTGAAGAATGGGTAAAGTTGCTAAAATCAGAGCAGAGTTGTTTAAACATTAGTCTGTTATGGGGTAGTGCCTCTCAGGCATGTTTAAGGGCACCTTTCCAACTGCAAAAAATCTGAAAGGAATCTTAGGATATTAGATATTGACTGTGAAGCCCCAATTGTCCACAGATAAATCAGATTGTGAAATGCTTGTTTAATTGGATTTAATTTTACCTGGCCTAATTAATGATCAGTTTGCCTGCTAAAAAATATGTACGTACCAAAATGATGCACGCCTTCACCTGTTATTGTTTGAACAATGTGGATATTTTGTTGTCTTTCTTATATCATGTATATGCAAGTCCTTCCATTGTTTTGAGGTAAGTATACAGATCAGTGTTCTTAATTATCTATTGCGAACATCCCAACACTGTGTGAGAATCAATAGGCATTGAGGCAGGGAAAGAAAATGGAAAATAGACTACTGTTACTATTTTGCTCAAGTTGCTGTATGTACATATCCCTTGATTCCAAGTCACAACCCTCTCTATGTGTATTTGTTGGTACTTGGCTATGTATGTAAACTGAAATGTTATGTGAAAGATAATGCACAACATACACCTTTTCTCTCATCTTTAGATTTTTAGCATATGGCAAAAGGCCTACTGAGACAGCAAAGCTATACAATACTGACATACATTTGGTAACAATATGCCAAAATTGGAAAAATACTGATACGTTTTTCATGCAGTAGCCTAAAATAAGCATTTTTCTACTTGCCTTCATCAAGATGACAATGGTAGGAGATGGTAGAACTATCAGATACCTACGACGTTCTACACGCTGCCAGTTTATGTCGTAATTTGACAGGAGACATTTATGGGCCATTTCCACCTTGTCTAATGGACCAACTTGGAGACAGACAAGCGCTGTCCATAGATACCACCAGTTGTATTTGGAACAACCCATTGTAGCTTACTGCTGTGTGCTATGCTTATAATGTGTATAACTAAATAAATAGTGTATTGACCACAACAAAAAAGGATGTTATACAGTCCTTCCCCCAATATATTTTAAACTGTCCTTCTAAACCAAATTACAATAGTGAACCACTACTCTGGATGTTGGGAGGAGGAATTGATGTCATTGGTTAGAATCCATATTTTTTGTTGCAATTGTTAAACTTGCCAATCCCCCTCACCCACCCCATCATGTTTAGACCTATATTCACCAATTTTACCTTTACCAGGACAGTAAATGTAACTCAACTTTGTCATTGTAATTCCTGAGTACAGGTATATTTAGAAACTTGTATGAGTTCACTGAGTTTGAGTGGTTTCTTAGTTTACAGCCCAAACTGTTTTGTCCTGACAGTCAACATCACAAAAGACCGTTATTTAATGTTATGATCTCCCTCTGATAAAACACTTCATTACAATGTCTTATCCTGGCAAATCCTGAAGTGTGATGGATGCTATGAAAGAACGAAAGAGTGTTTCCATTGTTTTTCTTTAAGCCAAACCATTAACCCTATTATCTAGTAGCCATATATATTAGCCCCTCCAACAAGTAGCCCTCCTAACCAGTGAACATTTTAACCTGTAGCCTTACAGGCCATGCTACGGTTCTCTAGATAGTGAGCAGTGGCAGAGATTAAATGGTTAAAGTTTAAAGTTAGAGCAGTTTTGTCTTACGGGCTGTATTCATAATCAGTTGTTGGCGGTTCTTATTTGCGGAGTTTGGGCAGCTTTACTCCTCTGTTAATTAGGCTGGAAGGCCAGGAACAGGGGGTTGAGAATCTGGAGATCTCTGATATTTGGCGTAGTAAACAGTGCTTACAAGAAGACTTTTCATCATGGTCACAGTCCCTGTCAGATGTCTGAACTGCTGCCAGCTTTTACATTTCTTTTGGCCTCGTGTGAAATTTGCCAAGCGGAGAAATTGCAATCTTATTGCAATCTGTATGTAATATTATTTGTTTAACACGGTCGAAAGAGTGACCTGAATGGGACTGAAGGACACCCGGGAAGGGAGGAATCACAAATGATTTTAGACACCATCACACATGGCTGCTCTGGAGGAGAAATGTCCCTGTGTCTCATTTAAGAGGTCACCAGATGGCAGGAAAGTTACCAGTCGTTTTTGCTGCCAAATGTGACCCTCTTTAGACTCCGCTGGTTTTGTACATTATAGTAGCAGGTCTAACCATTTAGCTATTAACCAGATAAGCATGTTGTTACCTGTGTCTGTGTAATGCTGTGTAAAAATGTGTAAAATGGTAATATTGATCGACATGAATATAACTACATACTTTGCTTGTTTTATATATTACAGGTTAGGGGAGGCAATAGAAAGGGACTGACGTGGTTTTTAACTTGCACTGGTGCCTCAGTACAGCATCTCATTGGTGATTCCCAGTGAGCGCCACGCCACCGTGGGCCGTCCTGAGCCTCAGATGGCAGTGTGTCAGCATGAGTGCGGTTCACTTGGAGCATGTCAAATGGCAGCTTTGGGCTAATGGATTTCCCGTGTAACCCTTGGGGGCCACAGGGATGTGTCACTGTTGATAGGAGAGTGGCTCAAGTCCTGCCTGCCATTTACAGACTAGAGAACAGATAACACAGAGGCGGGTCCAGACAGACAAGCAGGCAGGTAGACACGATTAAACAACAACCGTGGCTCACCTGTCACTCAGAAGCTCCATTTCCCAACACAGCCTGTTGATTTAGCCGATTGGAGTCAGGCCCACTTAAACAAAACACACAGAGTACAGGAACCCATGTGGAGTGTGTCGCCAGACAGGATGCGATAGTGTCAGTGTTATTGTTAAAGTAACAACCCTCTGTTGACTTCTGCATGGCAGACGTGACCTTTTGTGAAACATTGGAGTAACCATTGGGAGGGGAGGGCGCTTGGGTGGGCTGGGAAAGAGTGAAACAAGCAAACATTACTTACCATCTGCTTCAGTGGGCAGAGAGGGTCAAGAAAGTGCCCACTGCCTGCATAGCATCAGGTACCCACAACAGTAAGCTAGTCCAGTTGACTTGATGGATGCTTAAAGTAGCAATGCCGCAGACAAGTGGTTCTCAAATGTTTTGGGAAAGATTCACCAGGGGCACCCTCATAATTAGAACCCGACTCAAGTCAGATAGAAATATCATATACGTTTTACTATGACTTTTTATGTTTAAATCAAGTATTGGGCTCCGGAAAGAGAAAATAATGCATTCTAACCCCTTGGAAACAGAGACAGAAAATAATTCAAATGGATCTACTGCAATATTACATATTTTGGATTGGGGCAGAAACGTTTTTGTTGTTGCAGCTTTAAAGCTAATTTCCTGAAATTCTACACACTATGCCATGAGGCCAAAATAAATCCTTCTCATTTTAAAGCTGTATTTACAATCGGTTTATGATTTACAAATTAATAAACAATCCTAATAAAAAGGTATAACATTGAAATCTTAATTTGTTGTTGTGTGCATACCAACTGATATTTCTATATGAATATTATATTGTATAAAACTTCAAAATAATTATAATTGCTGCAGCTGTTGATCAAAAGCAAACATAAGACTGTTGTTTTGACCTTGAAGAAGTTTAAAATTCTACTTCTGGTTACATACACACTATAGCAGATGTTGTTGCAGGTGTTGCAAAATATTTGCGTATTTGCTCCTAATCAATGTAGTTGGTCGGTTCAAATTTGTAATATAGAACAGGAATCAAGAAGTCTACACTAGAACAAATGAAAAACTCACATACATAATCAAGTACACATGATATCAGTAAATGGATATATTCACAATGTGCATGGTAGACTTCCTATGGGTGAAACACTGAGTGTACATGTGAAAGTGAGTAAGAGAGATTGTGTGTGTGAGTGTAGTGAGTCTGAAATGAGCTAGAGTGCGAACATGCGTGTGTGGTCTGAACACACACTCTTTCGGGAGGGAGGTTTTCTATATTGAGGCTCAATACGGTGGTGCTGATGTTGTCTTCTGTCACCACCTGGGGTTGACCCATCAAGAAGGACTGTGTCCAGCCCAGGCCTCACAGTTTCCTGGTTTGCTTTTAAGGCACACTTGTGTCTAAAACTCAGTCAACAGGATTCTCACATTACTTTTGTCCCGGTAGGAGAGGGCAGTGTGAGGTGAGGTAGAAATACATTTAAACAGTAGCTCTGCTATGCAGTCGGTCCACCAGGGTGGCAGATATGACTGAGGTGATGTGGTCACCTCTACAAGCACTGCTTCGTGGGGTCAGTAGCCTTTCTAGCGTTAATGTTCTTGAAAGGCCTTCTTATGTTGACCACAGAGTCAACATGCTCACAATTAACAGCAGGAGCTCTAGCCGGAGGCTTTATTATGTTTTCCTCAAAACGTGTGAAGGTGACTAGAATATCTGGGAGTGAGGTGTTTATGTCCGTTACCCAGCTGGTTTTCCCTATAATCCGTTATTGTTTGTAGTCCCTGCCAGATTCTTTTCCAGTGTCTCACCCACTGAGTTGTAACTATAACTAGGTCATGGCAGAAGTCTTTGTTGGTTGTTGGTGATATTTGGAGAGCACTCTTCTAAAATTCCCTTTGTTTGTGTCTTCGACTGTTAATAAAAGTGGCCTTAAGATACACAGCTTCCACTTTGCTCACATTAATTCCTAAAGTGTGTCAGCTTGGGGAGGAATGTACACTGTTGAGAGAATGAATGATTAACATTTCTACAGGGCGGGAGGATTTTGAGGTGTTTGTTTTGGTATACCAAAATGTTTTGAGTTCCTGTATGTTACATTAATCACATTGCATTATTAAACATGAAATCAACTCCACCCCATCTACTTACTGGTGTGTACACTGCCCTCCTCTAATATTGGCACCCTTGGTACAGTAAATATGAGCAAAACAGGTTGTGAAAATAATGTAATTGCTCTTTATCCTCTAGGTCTTTCATTGAAAATATTTTTAAAACAGTAAAACAAATAAAAAAGATTAAAATCTAACTAAAGTATATTCCCATTCATATTTAACATTTTAATGATTTGGGAACACTTATGTGGTAAGCCATGACCTCCTGTTGTACTGGGGTATAAATATGAGGTGACACACAGGCCAAATTCCCATAGTCATCCATCATGGGAAAAACCTGTGAATGCAGATGTGATATGAAAAATGGTTGTTGATCTGCACCAGTCAGGTATTAGATAATGTCTATACAAATATTTAAATAGTTGAAAATGCCACTGTCCAGCTATAAGGGCAAATATTTATACATTTAAAGCAACTGAAGATGTTAACAATTGGCCTGGAAGAGGATGTGTGAGGGTGGTTCAAGTGGCCAAAGAATCTCCAAGGATCACAGCTGCAGAATAGCTGCAGACGTTAGTTGGATCTTGGGATCAGAAAGTCTCCAACTACGATCCGACACCACCTACATCACCGCACATTGTTTGGGAGGATTCTCATAAAAAGCCTTTGCTGTCATCAAACATACTAAAGTGCCTATATTTTTCCAAATATTACTGAAACTTTCAAAGGGACCGGATCCTATGGTCAGATAAGACTCAAATAGAGCATTTGGGAAACAAACAGCAGAGATGTGTTTGGTGTAGACAGAAAGAAAAGGACCTCAGGAAGTATGTTAATGGATCTTCAGTTTTCTTCCATAGGCCATGGACAACTTACTAGGATACAAGGTGTCATGTATTTCATCAAGTACTGGCAGAAAACCCAACTGCCTCTGCCAGAAAGCTTGAAATGGACCTTGGTTGTGTCTTCCAGCAGGACAATGATCTAAATTACACCTGAAAATAAACAAAAAATGGTTCACTGACTGCAGAAGGTTTTGCCATGGCCATTCCAGTCCCCTGACTGAAACCCCACAGGAAACCTGTGCAATGAGCTGAAAAAGAGAGTCTCCAACTGTAGGCCATCTGAAGTGTCTGGAGAGATTCTGTATGGTCTCAGATCCCTTGCCATGTGTTCTCCAACCTCGTTACACATTTCAAGAAAATATTATCTTTAAGGAGGTTGCACCATGTATTAAATGAATGGGCACAAATTATTGTGGAATACATATTTGAGAGAAATATTGGTTTTAAGATTAGAATATTGTTTCTCTGTGATTAAAGGTTTGAGTTCTGTTAATATTAATGACAGATCAAGAGGATAAATAATAAATATACAGCCCGTACTTATCATATTTACCAAGGGAGCCAGTATTTGTTTAGGGCACTATATTTCCATCCTGTCTGTGAAAAATGCAGAGAACATTTGTGAGGAAAAACCTGGTAGTGGTCAATTGTTCCTTATTGTGAGAACTAAGACTGCATCCTTCTTCTCAGGCATTGATGTTTGGAAGTGTCCTGGTTGTGAACTGGCCTGCTACGATGGGTAGTGTGGAACAAAGATTTCCTTTGAAGGGAACTTGAATTGGACCGAACTGCATTGAACAATTGGTGATCAAATGGTCAATAGTTAATATTAAATAAATAATTGAAACTTTAATACAATACATACTTCAATAAAAAAGAAAGATTGTAAATTAGCAAAGAGAATTAAATATGGCATTTTTTGAGTAGGTGCCATCTTGTCAGCAAAGGACAGCTTTAAAGCTGCTTCGGTTTGGCTCAGAGTTCCCTTTAAATTTTATTGCACAATTAGACTGAAGAAAATTCAAGTATTGCATTAAAAATGCCCTTGAGAGATGTCATTGTTCAGCCACCTATTTGCAGTGAGAAGCCATTGTGGTTGTATGCTTCATGATTGTGTTGTGACTCATTCAGTGAGAAGGCCAGGGGTGTTTTCAGGATACGGCTCCACTCTGGATTAGTAATGGTTGTGCTTTAACTTGGTGCTAGACTACAGTACTGTATTATTATGGCCCTGTTCCAGCATATCGTTTGGCCAGAGAACCTGAACCAGCCAGCAGCAGAATGAATGACTGCATATCCCATTACCTTCAGTGCTGGGGGTCAGCGTTTTGTCCTCTCACAGCAAGGAAAGATGGTGGGTTACAGGAATATAATGTATAATGAGTCTATTTAGCTGCATCTGAGTATAGCAAATAACACAAGTTTGTTGTGTACGGTACTGTGATCTCACACAAACTACAATTAAGCAGAAATAAAAGCAACTGGTATGTGTTTGTCTAGTCCACAGTAACATAGGGAGGAAGCTAATGGCATGTTGACCAGCAGAGTGATAGCAACATGACCTCAGATTGAGTGTTGCTGAATCTCGGCTCTGATCCATCTGCTGGTTCGGTGCCCTTGGCAACCCAAGGCTAGTTGCCAATGGTGGTGTGTTAATGAGGACTGTGGAAAGGTTAAGTAAACAGGAGGAGTCTGGTTAACAAGACAATTACCACCGTCATCATCTTGGATGGTAAAAGGTACGCCTGCTGCATTCATCCAAACCCATACCATTATCAGTTTCCATGATAATGCTTGGGTAATATGGAAAACCAAGACGCAATCATGGGACCATGTCACGGTATAAGAGTAATTCTGTAACAGAATTTTTGCTGTTTGCTAAACAAAAAACTAGAGCCCGACCAATATGGGGTTTTAGTTCCTGATATCGATTCCGATTTTTTAGTGGAACTATTCACCAATTCGATTATTATAGCTGAAATGAAAAAAATATACCTTTTTCTGCATGGATTGTGCTTATAACCAGCCTACAAAGATTCTCCGAAAGTAGATATTTGAAATTAAAACAAATAATTTATTAAAAGACATTTTTCACTTTGTCCTTTCTTTGTTACTCTGTAAAAACGTATTCCATACATTGGAATGTATTGAATTATAAAAATAACATAATAAAGTAAAAAGAAAGAAAGAAAAAAAACAGTAAAGCAACAAAAATTAACAGTCTGAATTTACTTTTACAAGTATAACTATCTGTTAAGCTTTACAGTCGTTAGTACTGCCACTGAAGTAGTGGCAGGATGTGGTATAGGAGTACAGATTCACAGCCTTGGTACCTGACAGCTCAAAAGGTATTCTAGAATTATATCAGATCATGATATGCACACTCAAACAGGCAATCTAAGAGAAGTATTAGAAGTATAGCTATATTTGTTTAACTTAACTTTAGTAATTGGCAAATCATTGAGCCAAATAAACAGATCTTTTCACAAATGCTATTCGGTTCACCGAACATTCACCGAAAAAAGAGGGATAGTTTGTTTGCCAACGATCCATCACTACATGTGAACCCTGCAAAGTAACACATGTAAAGTAAGCGAATCATGGATCTGGACAGCTGGTCGCTACTGCAATGGTTGCAACAGTTAAACATGGATTTAATGCTGTATTCGCTGAGATGCGTTTCATTAGCCAACTTGACTAAAACAAGCAATGGAAATCTACCACCAAGTACATTGTTTATTATATTCTTTGATAAGAGTATTTATGGATTTGAGGATGAAAACTGAGGACTTTTTGAGCTCTCCCACTCTTTGTAATGGCCTGGCAGAGACCATTTTCACTCTTCCCACTTGTGCTGGTAAGCTAGGCTACTCCTCCTCCTTGGAGCTTCTCCCCAGGGCAACTCCAGCCGGCTGATTCTCCCCATGCTACACCATGATGGATGGTGGGCTTGTTATTCAGCATTCCTGCGCTGCACTGCCAAACTCCTGTCTTTTCCGATGGCCATTGTTCTCCGGTCGACTGAAAGAGTCACCTTTAGCCGATTGAAATAAATGAGAGATAACCAAACTGTGACATTAATTACAAAGTATATCTCCTGGCTAAAGTACACCAATAAAGGACTCTAATAAGGCATCCATCATAGCATCCAATTCGGATGTGGCTAAGGGCAGCAGCTAGGGGTCATGTAATGAATGACAGTCAGTGGAAAAACCAGGGAGAGTTAGCAATGCTGTAAAAACCTTCCCGCACCCACTCTACCTTAGACCTCTCATTGTAAGGGTAAAGTTTGGAGGCCAAACAGCAGAATCAAATGTGTTTTTCTTCAAGTCTCAGGGGCTGAAAGAAAAGCTTTAATGTGATAGTGGGGAAAAAAATCTATTCCCTGGAGCTGCCAAGAGTAACCTTTTATAGCTTTTATAGCTGTCTTACAATCACTATTGCTGGGAAAATAGTGAGTACTTTTGTGCAAATTTGCTGAAAAAACTTGCTGTACTATCAGGTGTGTGTGTGTGTGTGTGTGTGTGTGTGTGTGTGTATGTATATATATATATATATATATATATATATATATATATATATATATATATATATATATATATATATATATATATATATATATATATATATGTGTGTGTAAAATGAGTTTTAAGTCTTTGACCTGTGTTAGCATTTTAGAATGTGTCCAAACTAGGGGTGTCGCGATATACTGGTATTGACGATAACCATGATACATGTATTTTTTATATTGATATCATGTCAATAATACACGTGATAATATTGTATTTACTAAGCAAAACTGAAGTTGTGTTTTTCCAAAAACTCCTCCCAGTTTTTCGATACCTTGCTCATCTCACCAATAGACAATATGACGCATGTGCTTCAACGAGGAGATTGGACTGCCGTTGAAATGAACTCGTTAGCCCCACTAGAACCCACAGGAGTGATCCACAATGACGCACCATTTTTGTAGCCCATTCACATGGAAAAAAGGACGTTGTATTTTTCCATAAACTCTTCTTGGTTTTTCCATAGCTAATTCATGGTGAAGCAATGCATTTGCTTAAACTACGAGTCTGGGCCAATACACTGGACCTATACACTAATGTTTGAATTAATGCCTTTTCGTTGCCTAGAAACTAGGTGAACATATTAAGTATTTTTTAGAAAACACCTCTGGGTGTTTGGCCTTGGGGATCTTTTGTTTATCAGTTCATCTGGGTGCCTTCTTACTATCTGTTAAGTATAATTGTTCTTTTTGTATGCTTTTATTTTTTATTTGTACAGTTATGGTTACAGACTCTCTCCACCACCATACATTCTTATTTTGAGTTTCATTCATTTGGCAAAAAAGAGAAAAAACACATCAAACAAAGTTGAAAAAGAATTTGACTGACAGCATTTCATTCCTTCCGATTTTCTATAGATACCACAATAATATAATTACCAGGAATTCTTTTGGCCACGATAATCATGTAATGAATATCTGATATTGTGACAGCCCTAGTCTAAACATCGGTTCCTCATAATGACTAAATTCGATGACAGACCACCATTCAAATGCATTAAAGGTGCCTTATGCAAGTTTCCACCACCATTAAATATTGGTTATATAACTCCATTGGGATATGACACTATCATTACTAAGAGCATACTGACAGGTGTGCAGCAATGTAACTTTCAGTTGTTGATGCTGGAGCAATGAACACAGACATTAATTAAAGATGGGGTCGGAGTTGATGGGTCCTTTCCATTACTACGGAACACAGAATAAACAAAGTAAACAGCTTAACCAATCAAAACGTTATCTGGGCTATCTATCGCGCTAGATGCATTGCCAAAATGCAGAGGCTCCCCAGTGAGCAGTCGATGGCAGCGCAATGGCGTTTTGTTGCTGGCGGGCTGCTGGAGGCCATTATATTCTACAGCTAGCGGTCTGCTAGCTTTTGCCGCTTTTCTCCTGGTTTCAATCTGCATTAGCAAATTTGCCTCCCTGGCGGCTTTGCATCCCTGGCGGACCGGACTGCTTTACGCTGGTGGCTAGCCGCTGAACTGAGAGCGGGCGCTGTAGTATAACTTGCTCGTGTGTAGTCTTGACATATTCTTCCAGCAGAGATGCTATTACCTCTTTTGTTCTTGTACTGATTTGAATTTACTTTATTTTAATATTGTTAAATCTTAGTGTACAGAATAATGGTCAACATTAGTAGTTTAGAAATAAAATTGACTTTGACTTATGCACTATTGCTTGTTTAAAGGAACTTTGTGAAGACCTTTGTGTATGTTAAACTAATTTATATGAACCACAACAGTTGGGTTTTGGTTATGCTTGCAATAAAATCTGGGGTAAGCACATTTAAGAAATGTTCACGCTTTGTTCAACAACAACACACACACACACACACACACACACACAAACTTGTTAGAAACGTCTCTTGCCATTGGTTACCATAATGTTCTTTCTGAATTGAGGTCCCTTCTTCACTGCATGGTACCAAATTAACTTTATTCGCCTAGCCTGGACTCTGCTCGTTTCATGGGGAACAGTTCTTTACTGTGTTTACACACTGCCATGTCCATATATGGCACTGTATAAATGATGATTGAGAGAAAATGATGGCGCTGTAGTGAATGTGAATTGCACGCGAGGCACAATACAACAAAGGAGTTTTATTGCTCACACTGACAAGAATGCTAGCTCGCAAGCAAATCCCAAAACTGAATCATTTTAGTGACGTGGTTCTTTTAGTCTTGTTCAGGAAAAAAAAAAACTATTTTTCAAGGGGTGTAAGGTATAAACTATGCTCTGAATTGGACAATACAACATGTGGATTATGGCCTTGATTTACTAACATTTTATGAACTCCCAAAAATAAGACCAAGTATTGTTTCAACATCCGTCTGAAAATAATTGAATGGCGAGTCACATACAAAGCTACAGGTGAGTTCTGATCTGCGTATGCTTGTTGAATAATGTAAAGAATTTTGTATGCGTCTTGCACTATTTGAAATAAATGTAGATAGAAACAAAACTTAATATTGGGGCAATTGCAAAAAAGCAGCCTGCCACAATCGGGCCGCTGGTGAGATGCTGATCAGGGTATTGTTAGAAGGCATTGCAATGTAAGCAGCCCATCGGTGGCCAAAACGCGGCACACACTATTCAAAGGTATAAGCGCATGCTATAAAAAGGTTGCCTGTTGGCCAGACGCTTTGCGGAAAAGTTCGGTGGCAGCAGTATCAAAAGCTAGAGGGCCGCTGGTGGGTTGCTGGAATTTTGCTTGCTGGGTCATTGATGGCTAGCATGCGAACATGAAACCCTAATCGTGCTAGCTAGTGCTAGTTAGAAAAATTATATCTGCGTTTTAACCAATTTGAACAATCTTGATAAAATGCTATGTAATTGCTTCTTCCGAGCAATAGCCGTTTATGTATTAGGTTTGGTCAATCAACCCAAAATGCATGCTGGTGTATCTTTTGCAGAGAACCCAAGGTTGTAATGCTTTTTTCCAGCAGCAAATGGAATCAAGGAGTACGTGTTTGGACACAACTTTGCAAACTAACATTAGCTTATCTACTCGACCAAAGCCTGGAGAAATGTATCTGTGCTCACACAAATAAAATAAACAAGAATATTAAATGTTTTTCTGTGTCGAATAATCATTTCTCGGTCATCATCAAGCTAGTAACTTTCACTTAGCTTTCCATGTCTATCTAGCCAACTAGCTAAATGAGGTATGTAATGTCACCTTACTTGTCAAGTAGAAAAGTAGCCAACTCTGCATCACTGTTCATACAAACTAAAGCTTTTGCTGTCTAAAAAATGCCAAATTCACCCTTGTTATACTCTATGCTTTGTCGGATGCTCATGTTGCTTCAGTATATTTTAGTTTCTGGAGTGCTCAGGTTAGGCCTACATGAACCCAAACAAAGCTTGTCACTGACCTTCACCTCACACACGAACTACGAACGTTCCAGGCCTCTATGTTTTACTAGCAACCATGGCAGTGGGGGCAGTGTCATTCCTGAAACTCCGCCATAGACAGAAACATTTTGTTTAAGTAAACTAATGACATGTAGGGGTTATGATCAGATATTTTATATGGAAAATCTGCATAGGAAACTTTTAAGTCCTCATACCAGCTAAATGAAAGAAAGCCATTGAACTTGACACAGTTAAAGAAGTACTACAAAAAGAGTGGATAAAATGTATTCCCAGTCGATGTGAGAAAGTTACATGAAACAGCTACTCTACATGAAGTTCAGCCAAAGGGGTCAATACCAGCTATTGACGCTATGGATATACTGCACAATGAAATTACATTTCTGCAAAGTATATTTGTTCAATTTAAGCATTATTTGTTAAATTATGTTCCCTTCATCTGTCAAGTGTGTTGAAGTGAAGATAAGGCATACGTATCTCTAAATATATACAAAAAAGAACGTTCTAGGCATGTACTGTACAATTTCGCATGACTGTGGCTCCTGGGCAGAATAGGATCTGCCTATGAGGATTCTAATCCACCCGTTGAATAAAACTTCATTAACACATGGAGAGTTATCACACAGGGAATATCATTCTTTAGGCTCCCCCACACACAATAACCTGCATAATAACATTTTCCTATTTGTGAGCTATGATGAGCAATGTTTTGGGCATAATTTTATCTGAAAGTAAAAAGTTAATGAAAGACTATATTGTGATCAGTCTCTGGTTCAGGGCTTATTAAATGGATGAGGAAAGAATCTGTGCCATACGGAGCAGCTGAAGTTAAGTCAAGGCTATGGGCTGTGGAGAAGAAATATAAAGCAATCCCATTAGAGCTGATGAAAGAAAATGTTTTTGGTATGAAAATGCTCCTTTTAATCACAGACTGGGGTGTTCTCATGCATGCTGTATATTGAACAAGCATGAAAACACATTTATCAGTTTTAGAAATGACCAGTACACTCAGAGGACTCACTTGCATTATGTAAAACAGCAGCCCCCCATATGCAAAACAGGCGTTTCACTCCCAAAAAGCCTTTATTATGTTGCTTGCTTGCATATCCAATTACAAAATGCACTTCCTTCGTTCAAAGATAGGCTCTAATGAGAAATCTCAGAGGTAGCAATTAGTAACACTAGAGGGTAACCTGATTTAGCTTTTGATGTCTGTCATTGATTACTTTCTTTATAATAAACTGTGTCCACAACATGGGTGGGGATCACCTCCTTTTGGGTGCTGTGTGCACTTACTGTGCTGCTACTTATCTGGAGTCACCTGTTCCCAGTCCTTGGGCTCAGTGCCAAGAGTATCATGAACCTACTTGTGATATGTTTACATAAAACCTCTGGGGAGTGAGTTAAGTCTGTAACTACTTCCTGTAAAGTGAGATATGATTGTGACAATTTCCTGCGGAGTGTGATATGTCGTTAATAATGTTCTGCAGTGTGAGCTATTTCTGTGGCATATTCTCGAGTTTAGGAGAAATTCAGTTATTTCTACAGACTCTAATCTTTTCCACTTGTTCTGTCAAAATGAGAGCATGAGGAAAAAAGCCGATCTGGTCCAATGAGACCTAAATCTGTTATGCCAAGTGTTATGCCTGGCAAACCATGTTAACATACATCACTTTGTTAACCCACTGGCATGGTGGTGGGAGCATCATGCTATGGGGATGCATTTTAGTGACAGGGGCTGGGAAACTGGTCAAAATTAATGTAAAGATGTATGGCCTAAAATACAGAGAGTTACTTGAAGAAATTCTGATCCAGAGTGCACAAGACTTCAGACTGGGGTGACGCTTAATCTTTTACAATAAACCTGTGAACAACAATCCCCTGAAGCAAACAGACAAGACAAAGCTAGAATGGCTTCCTGACAAGTTGGTGAATGTCTTTGAGTGGTCCACCCAAAGTCCAGACTAAAACCCCATTGAACAACTGTGGGGAGACATTCCCAATCCAGTCTGAGAGAGCTTGACAGGAGCTGCAAAGAAGAATGGAAGAAACTGCCAAAATCCAGGGGTTAAAAGCTGGTAGAGGCATACCCATGAAGACTCAAGGCTGTGATCGTTGCCAAAGGGACTTCTACTAAATATTGAATAAAAAGTCTTAATACGTTTTACTTAAGATATTTCAGTTGTAATTTCCAATAAACTGGCACACATTTCTAAAAATGTGTTTTAGTTTTGTCATAAATATGGTATTGTGTGTGAAGTGAAGTGTCTATAACACAACAAAATGTGGATAACGTAAAGGGGAATACAACTAAAGCCATTGTCTTTCCAGACGTTTATGCTTTTGGGGGTATAAATTAGGGAAAATATATTTGATCCGCTGCTGATTTTCAGTCTATAATTTTATATTTTTTTGTTGTTATGTCTCTCACTATTCAAATAAACCTATTATTTGAACAGTGAGAGACATAACAACAACAAAAATTCAGAAAAATATATGTCAAAGATTATATAAATTGATTTGCATTTTGATGAGGGAATAAAGTATTTGATCCCCTTTCAATCTGAAAAATATCTTGCTCCCAGGTGTCTATTATACAGGCATTGAGCTGAGATTAGGAGCACACTCTTAAAGGGAGTGCTCCTAATCTCAGCTTGTTACTTGTATAAAGGACACCTGTCCACAGGAGCAATCAATCAGATTCTAAACTCTCCACCATGGCCAAGACAAAAGAGCTGTCCAAGGATGTCAAGGACAAGATTGTAGACCTACTCAAGGCTGGAATGGGCTACAAGACCATCGCCAATGTCGCTTCGTGAGAAGGTGACAACATATGAGGCGATTATTCACAAATGGAATTGCCTCTGTCGTGGAAAATCAAACTCTTTTCTAAAAACAAATGCACTTCAACTCAGGACTTTGTGAATCCAATAGACTTTAATGAAAATCATACAATAAGGACATACATTAAAGCCAGGTCCTTCTGCAGATACACCACCAATGTTCTGAGTCCGGACCATGGCTTTTATACAGAACTTTCACACATTACGCCATCTGACTTTGTCTGGTTGGCAACCCCTCTGAGTGGGGTGCGCTTCTTATCTTCTACCTCCCTGAATGCTCGTAATTTGGGACAGTAATTCACATCCTCCTTATGGTTCATACTTGGGTCATGTCCATCATCGTCCACAAAATAAGTGTTACGTTAAGCTCATGGGCCACACTCAGGTCATCTCTTATCACAGAGTACACTTTATGACCAGCTCATGGGCCACACTCTGGACACCCCAACAGTGGATACAAAGGCAGTCAACTTTAGAAATGCCCCTCTCTGGGCTCAAGGTAACTGCCTGCTCATGACTATCTCTCAAGATAAGACACATATATTATGATGAACATAGAAATTGTTTGTATGTGTAATTCATCCTATCTCAGAAGTAATTTACTGTTAGTGTGGATTCCATGTTAATATGTTTCTAATAAAACTACATGATTATACATTGCACATTAATATTTTCACAAGTGTAAGGTTATTTATGCATTATATAGAATTATCCCCCACACCTCCCTCGGTCTGGGGCTCCATGCAACATCTCACCTCGTGGAATTGCAGTGATCATGATAACAGTGGGAATTCCTGCATGATAATGAACCAAAAAACACGGCCAAGGCAACAATGGAGTCGCTCAAGAAGAAGCACATTAAGATCCTGGAGTGGCCTAGCCAGTCTCCAGACCTTAATCCCGTAGAAAATCTGTGGAGGAAGCTGAAGGTTTGAGTTGCCAAACGTCAGCCTCAATACCTTAATGACTTTGAGAAGATCTGCAAAGAGGAGTGTGACAAAGTCCCTCCTCAGATGTTTGCAAACCTGGTGGCCAACTACAGCACAAGAAACATCTGACCTCTGTGATGCCAACCAGGGTTTTGCCATCAAGTACCAAGTAATGTTTTGCAGAGGGGTCGAATACTTATTTCCCTCATTAAAATGCTAATAAATTTATAACATTTTAGACATGCGTTTTTCTGGATTTTTTTGTTGTTATTCTGTCTCTCACTGTTCAAATAAACCTACGATTGAAATTATAGACTGATCATTTCTTTGTCAGTGTGCAAATGTACAAAATCACCAGGGGATCAAATACTTTTTTTCCCTCACTGTATTGTAGAAAGGGATGAAAGACAAATCGTTTTTGCTAAGAAAGCAATGGCGCTGGACTTAAATGCTATAGAAGCAGAGTCTTGGACTGCTGGACCACCCCTGGCCACAAAAGAAAAGATTTTTAGACTCATTTTGTTCATTTGATTCAGTAATACCCAGAGCATGCAGAACATACTTCCAGTGAACACTTAACTAAAAACTTTCATTAACTAGAATTTTAAATCTACATTTGTAATTGCTAGGAATGTAATTAAGATGCATTGATAATCTACCAGTGAATCAAGGTGTATTTCCTGTCTCGATCAGACTCGATTGTAAAAGACTCTTGGCGGAATGCAATTTCTAGACTGCCGCAAGGGAGATTAGCACGTATTGTTTGCTTACTGCAGCAGCCCCCCAAATAATTCATTCTCAATTTTGTGTGTCGAGCAGAGATTTTGGTGTGTATCTTTTTATTCTACAAAGATGTCTACATCAATATTATTCAATTATCAATTCATCCTATTGATTCATGATCAAATGTCCATGCTTAACATATTTTTTACTTTTATACGTTATGCAGCATTATTTTTCTGCATGTACATGATAGACGCTTTGTGTTAGGAGCACATCTCTGGAGCCGCTGTGCTAGTGGAGCCCATATTAATCCTGCTGTAGAATTAATTACGGCAAGCAGATCAAATGAACTACTGAAACAAATGAGTCAGTCTAAAAAAGAAATCCTGACTTTCCAGTCGGTAAATAGCATCGTTCCCTACCAGTGCATTGAGTACAGTGGACCTGTATGGGTAACCCTGTGGGCTAGCCTAAGCTGTGTGTCTTTGTGCCCAGGGCAAGCTGTCATGTTGTAGCCTAAGCTGAGGAAATCATGTCTGCTCATCAATCATAGAGCAGAGCTTAACCAAAAGAACTGGATCTTTGCCTCAAGACTTTAAGAATGCTCATGTGATAGGTAGTATGTTGAATCAAAAAGCCTGTGGTAAAAATCTCCTTGGATTTTGAGTTGAACTGTGAAAACAGTGCCTGAAGCCTTGGTTTCTTGTCAGTTGGAACCTGGCATTGCCTATGTGCTCAGTGTGCAGTTCATTTCCAGGCTTCCAGATTTAAATATCCACCTCAAGTTCACACTTCACTTAGCTGTGATGTAATTCTTTTCTGGGGATTAGAAGTGAAAATGTGCCTGTGCATTTTTCTTTTTGCTTGATTTAATATGGTACATCTTTGGAATGATGCCAAAAAACAAATGCAGAATTTAGATGAAAGTACTTTTCTGGTTTTGGACTGTGTACATGTTTGGGTGTGGTGTTTGTGTGTGTCTGGATATGCGTGTGCACGCGGGCACATGTGTGCATGCATACAGACGCTCTGTTGAATAATGCATATTGAAATTACTGTGTGACATGAAAAATTGCATTCAGTAAAAATTCAAACAGGATCGCAGTCATGAGAAGTATTTCATAGTGGAGATGTTGACAAGACAAATGTTTGTTGATTGAGTTGTAATAATCTGTAATCAGAGCACAGTAAATGTGTTTTCCATCAATCTGTTTTCTACTGCAGATAGGAAAAATTGCTGCGATCAAACCACCCTCACAGCATTTTGCAAAATTGTATTAGCATAGTTTGTAAACAGTGTTTACCTGTGTAATCACAATCCTTTTCAGACTCAAAAATAAAAAGTGTATTTTTGGTGAAAATTGTGGTTTTGAATGGACATCAGTGCTACACCTGCAGGTCTATATGTCCTATACTCACTCACATTCACTCAAACTGAGGGAATTGTGTTACAAGGATAGATTAGGAGTTCACGCCGCTGGCTGTTGTCCTTTAATGATCTAAGAATGGGGGTCAACCAGAGGACCACGTTGTCATTTTGTGGCTCATGCTGCAATGAGTCTCAAATTGCACACTATTCCCTTTATAGTCCACTGCTTTTGACCAAGAAGAAATAAGAAATGAAGTGCCATTTGAGAGACAGTCCAGGTCTATGCCCAGAAGAGTCTTTACTCATAGTATTCACAGAAACTATGTGAGTCATCTTTGGCAGTTTACAGAGTAGTGGAGCCGAAGAAGCCAAGAGGCTTATAACAGAAAGTGCTTGAGGCTGAGGTTGGCTCGGGAATGCGATGATTCGCGGTTTTGTCATAATTTTCTCTGTGAAGATAAGAGCTGCATCAAAGTGCAGTGTTTGTTTATTGTTTGAATCCAACTGTATAGCTTAGCCTACTGTATATTATACAATACATTGGTTCACGACATTCCTATTCCGGGGCACACACAGTCAAAAGCTGATCTTGCTCTTCAACTTTTGTAAACTATTTCAGTGAATAGATACATACCTACCATTATGACAAAGGGTACTGCTACAGTTGATACACAATTGCTTATATTCATTTACTCATTCATTTACAAACCCCCACTCATAGACTGTGCTGAAGAGAATACCAATACTGGATGAAGGAAGACCTCTCTCTGTCAGCTTGTGGTGTAAGGGGGTTTGTTATTGTTTGACAAGGCTAGTTCAATGAGTAGAGTGGTTTTCACTGGGCCCTGTACTGGAGCATATGCACATTTACAAATGTGCGTGGACTGTGCAGGGAAGACACTCATTTGAATTAAATGCCAAAGATCTTTTCATTTTTCATATTACAGTAGTATGTGATCCATAGTAAGAACCATTTGTTGTGGTGCAACCATGCACTTGAACATCCCTGGAGAGTGTTTTATTTACACTGGAATGTGCTGGCCTCTCTGCAAGCACACTGGTTCTAAAGAGAGTAAAGAGTACATTACATTAATATGACTAATGAGCTATCACATTGAATGAATACATTTACAAGAACAATAATGTATTTTAATAAGAAATGCTAAAGGCCATGGGGATGAAAAATTACCTCAGAAGTCCTGTACACAATTGAATAAATCTGATTTGCCCCAAAATTGTTGACAACAAGAGATGACTCCATGTGATGCAGATTTTAATAATTGATCAGTGAGAAAGTGCTAGTAGAGAAAAGCACTTTGCTGGTAAGCAGAATATTTTTCTAGTGTTTGAATCGCAGAATCCTATTGATCATTTTTGGAATGACGCTTAGTGGAGAGTCTCAGACTTAGGGATTATTTATGGCTCATTGTTGACCTTAGCATTTTCCTGGGAGATTGTGTTTAAGACTATGATATTGGCTGCCAAATCTACACACGGATAATGATAAATCCGAAGTGACAGCAATATTTAGAGTGGTGAGTATTAGCTGCTTTCAGCTTTATTTTTAGCCAACAAACACATACATCATCATCAGGAGCAAGTAGCCTACCGCGAGGCAAGCTCACCCTCAGGAGGGTCACTCACACCTTCAGATTATTCTCATTCGTCAATGTTGATTGAACATGAATGCTTCAAAACACACAAGAGAGAAAATGAAAATGGGAATTTAGCTGTAAAGATTTGGTGAATGGAGTGCGTGTCAACAGATAAAGTATCTATTTTAAAAATAATCTTTTAGATGGTATTCAACCCTTCTATGAAGTCTGAAATGCTCAGACTCAATATCCCTGCCATTATGTTGTTATATGTTGATGTAGAAGAGATCTGCCAGCAGCACAGAGGCCTTATACTCATCAAATTGATCAGTATTATCTAGTGTTGATTATTCCGTTTGCATTTCCTAGTGTTGGTTGAGGAGTAAAATGATCTCTGTGTGTAATTTACACTCATTGTTGGTGTTAATAAGTGGTGTTGAGTCTCAGAGTGGAATTGTGTTCATTTTACTCTTCATGAAAATGAATGCTTAGGGCTGTATGTTAACTGTTTTTGCACATAGCGCTGGTGCTACAGAGGTTGATCGTTTTGTAGCACCGGCCGCAAAATGGCAACACGAGTATACAAATGTCTGTTACCATCTCTAAAAACAACCAAAAGTAGTTCATCACCTAAACAAGTATGTGATTGGCAAAGGACATGAATGTTGCATACAGGGCACACAAAACCAAACCAAAAAGTGTTTCTTTATTTGCCCAAAATGCTAAATTGCAGGGACATAACAACTCTATACAAATAAATAGTCAATTACACTTCAAATTAGCTGTGCAAATCTCAATTTCAATGTATATCATAATAAATACAATATTATTTATATAATATTAAGAAAGTGTGTAAATCACTAATAACAGAACAAATACAAACAAACATGGGGATGTGGTGAGTGTGTGTGTGCACGTGCCACCAGAAACAGAACAAGACCTGCTGTTTCACATCAAAAGGTAGCCAAGGTAACTCCTTTTACCACTTGGGGTTACATCTGCACATTTTCCTTTTCGTTTTGCCCTAAATATCGTTTGGCATTGGTTCTTTCGTTTATTCCTTGTTTGGAGTTTTGGTTTAGCACTTGAATATACCTCATTATTTTCTTGTCATCTAGCTAGCTAGCTTGACTCACTGAGGAAACTGGGATTGTTTGCTGGGAATTGTGAGATTTAGTGTTGGACATAGACATTCACCTCACACACAAACCCTCACTTCACACAAACATGCAGCTCTGTCTCACACACACACAAAACTTCATCTTCATCCGCTTATCTTTTGTCGGGTCGAGGTAGCAGCAGCTCCAGCAGGGGACCCCAAACTTCCCTTACCTGAGCTACATTTGCTAGCTCTGACTGGGGGATCCTGAGGCGTTCCCAGGCCAGTGTCGAAATAAAATCTCTCCCCTTAGTCCTGGGCCTACCCCGAGGTCTCCTCCCAGCTGGTCGTGCCTGGAAAACCTCCCTAGGGAGACGTCCTGGGGGCATCCTTACCAGATGCCCGAACCACCTCAACTGGCTCCTTTCAATGCAAAGGAGCAGCGGCTCTACTCCGAGTTCCTCACAGATGACTGAGCTTCTCATCCTATCGCTGAGGGAAACGCCAGCCACCCTTCTGAGAACTCATTTCAGCTTGTATTTAGTTCATCGAGACCTGATGTGTGATTTAAGTGTTCCCATATTTATTTTTGAGCACTGTATATATTTGTTTGTGATTGCTTGAAAACTATTTTGTATATATTTTTTCATTCATATTATGAAATATATAATATTTATTTTACTAGACTAAGTAAATCAATTAGTTCTATTTTTGTCTATTCTCAGTGTCACTAATCCTGGTCATAATTTTGAATTTAATCAGATCCAAGTATTTATCCTCTTATTATCTTTATTAAATTCAATATTGTAAGATGTGGTTGCGAACTGACCTGGTATTTCAAACATCTGATTTCAAACATTACTCGTCCATTACATCCAGACTTGCCTGAGCCAGCAATTTTATATTACAGAAGACAAGCGCACCAGATAACAGCCTACAACGCTCACTGTTCCTTCCATTACCTAGTTAGCTATTGTAGTTTTTAATCAAAATGAATACACTGTATTGAATCAGTAACTGCCCAGCGTGAATGCAGTGTCGAGTCAGTGCAGCCCAGCTGTCCAAAGAATATGTTACAACAAAGTGATTGGTGCTTCGACGCACCAATCAGACATGTGGAGGACAGTGAGTTGGAGGATGGTTAGTCAGTAATCGATCCAATTAAACTTATGCCTATCGTACACAGCGTTTCTTAATAAAACATGAGTGAGGTTGGAAGGAAACAAGGTTGAGGTTCATCTGGAAACAAGATAAATAAAGTGGTTGGTTTAGGTGGCTTCCTCTACCTCTCTGTGAAATACATTCACGGGTCACACACATACACACACAGCCTTGTATTTATTATTGTGTCAAGGCAAATGTCTTTCAAATCAAATATATTCTATTTGTCACAAGCTTCATTTACAAAAGGTGTCAGTTATCACAGAAATTATTAGTCCTTCCCCTCCCAACAAAAGGCAAATTAAAATAATAGAATAGACATATAAAATTTAAATACACTTATATTATAAGGAAGTTATTAGTAGAACAAACACCATTTTTGTACAGCAGCTTCTCACTATATGAGAAGATGCTGTTTTGTATGGAAAAAATTGAGTACTAGTAAAAATTGAGTCCTAGAAAGATTTTGGTAAAAAGTTGGTATGTGTACTAGTCAAAAGTTGGTATGTGTACTTGCAAAAAGTTGGTATGTATATTAGTAAAAGGTTGGTATGTGTACTAGTAAAAAGTTGGTATGTACCTAAAGTAGGGGCAACAGGTTATAGGTAATAAACACTAAAGGACAGTTTCCTGGACAAAAAGTGTACTCCCATTGAGATTATCCATTGAGCTTGATTGATTTTTATTACAATACTGTGGCTAAGAAACTATGGTTAATAATTGCAGTGCATTTGAGTGTGTGGCATATGTGCATACTGTATGTATGTTAAGTGTGTGTACATATATTTAATACTGGAATGTGCATTGATGATCAGTAACCTTGATATTCTGTTATTTAGCAGACTTACGGCCTGGGGTTAGAAGCTGTTAGAAATCAGCCGTTTCATATTGTGGTTGAAATAATGATCCCGTACCCAGTCATCAAGGGAGAGAGTAATTCAATTATTTATAGAAGTCTATACATTATTTTTGATAGTCCATTGTTCATGAGGTTACATACTCATTACTTAGTCTTACAAACTCAATCTCATCTCACTCAATCTCAAAGAAACTTCCGGTTGTCCTCTACTTGTAGACATCCCAACCTGGAACACATCACAGTACTGTAAGCCCTTTGGCTGATTACTGTTGTGCTCTGAATGAACGTGACTTCCTGTGTACAGATAGAAACAGATATTCTATTGTAAACTAAACACAACATACACTTCAACAAAACCATGCAGGTTTCTGATGGTTCCTTACTTGAGGTATTGATGCTGAATGCCATGCCTGCCAAGTGTTAGTATGGTGTCGAAGGCTTGGATGGCTATTTCTAGGGCATCCACCTGGAAAAGAGATCTTGATGATAGGAAGCTTGGCTTCGCTGATTAACTTGGCCGTTTGCACCACCCTCAGAAGTGCCGTGCGATCAAGGGTGGTGCAGTTGCCATACTAAGTGGTGATGCAGCCTGTCAGGATGCTCTTGATGGTGCAGCTGTAGAAATGTTTGAGGATTGGGTGGTGGTCTGTCATGACAAATAATGTCCCCCTGCTAAGAAATACCCCCTCTGCATAACAATGGGATTCAAGTATGTCTAGCGCCTGTGGCTATATCAACAGTACAATGAGGTAATGCTTAAATTTTTTAGATCATCTAATAAATTTCCCAAAACATTATGCTGCTGAAGTGATTACATTCATGACAATTATGCTGCAAAATGGTTTTTATTTGGCTATTAACATGAACACATTACTTTTACAAAGTGAAAACAACTTTGTCCATCTTATTGTTTCTACACGTTTCTACATCTAGAAATAGCAAAGAAAATCTGTATTGTCTAAATTAATAATTATTATGGTACCTTTCAGATTGAAGGACATAGTTTAAACCTAGTCCTGGACTAAAATAGTCAAGCAATGAGTTGTTCCTAAGAACAACTCTTAAGAATACCACACCTTGTACATACTGTGCCTTGTTACTTGATTGCTATATTTACATATGAGAAAAGGGTGATTCTTACTTTGGCAAAAATCTGTCTATTTTTTCTTACTCAGTACTGGTATGTGCTATAAACAGAAAGTGGAGTGGTGGAAATTTCTTTTTTCATACTTTAGTAAAATTAAAGATACCTTGGGCAATTATGTAATTAAAAATGACATTCACAATCTAAATTGTATTTGATTAAAACAAGAATAATAAAAATACAAATATTTCCATGTACAAAAAAACGGCAAAACTAGAGGCATTCTTACAATCGTTCTAAATATTTCATAAGGAAGCATTATTGAGTAAAAGACGTAGTTAAGTCCAGATACCTCCAAAATTAACATAAGGAATTACTTCAAAGTATTTACATTTTTTATTGTATCCAATTTTGGAGGTGAGTGCTAAGAGTGGTTCTGTCCATTACTCACCCTCCACAGGCAGACTGTCTCGAAATGGTGACTCGACGACTGAGACTGCCAAATCCAGGCACAGCTGCTCTCTCTTCATCTTGGATTGTTTATTGTGTTAGTGTATGCATTGCATCTGTGTATCTCACTGTGCCCCAGATAATAGTGCTACCATCATTTCTTCGCAGATTTGATTAAACAATATGACACAAATGCTGCTGTATAATATAAAGACTAGGGAACTTGCAGGGTGGTTGGACATGTAGGATATCAGGTTCAGAACTGGGTGATGGTTGGCTTCTCGGACCATGGTGCTAGTTCCTGGAGATTAGGGGCAATAAGTGAAAGGAGGAGACATCCCAAGGTTACATCTATTTATCCATGCTTCAGAATATCGTGGCAATACCCACCGGGATGAAAAAATAAATACTAAGTTACTTCATTCTGAATTATATTGACCTGGTTTAGTAAAAAATTTAGATGTACAGGCTGAGAGAAGTTATATATTTTTATAAACACCAAAGAAAATGTTATAACCAAGTATTTTCTTTTCACCACAAAGCACTACTGTAGATACAGCTAGTACTTTGTAGTGTACTAGTAGTATAAGATACTACTATAGGTAGAGTGGATCATTGTTTTGTTGACCACCCACAGCTAGCAGTCTAGCCTGTAAAAATTGGATTTGCTCAATCCCTAGACGCTAATTGTGACCTCTGAGTCAATCAGAAAGCAACAGAAGAAACTGCAAGTAAAAGTCATCATGGGAGAGGGACTTTGTATTGTGCTGCTCAAAATGGACATTCTACATATCATTTGCTGCAGAGAGCAGCCAGTGTGAATTCGCTGATAGGCACTAAGACACTTTCTCTAGTGTCTTAGTGCCTACATTTGCAGGATCCTTAAAAAACGACCAATGTCCAATAGAAAAAGGAACTTGGCAACTCAACTCTGTTGATTTGAAAACGGGTCATCTCAGCAGATGTGCTGCTGCCTACTCTTACCACCGGGAGGGGCAACCTGTTATGTAGTCTAGGATCCAGTTGCAGAATTAGGTATTCAATCTGGTGTCCCAAGCTTAACGAAGAGCTTAAAGGGGATATTATGGTGTTGAGCACTGAGCTGTAGTTAAAGAACAGAATCCTCACACGTAAGTCTTTTGTCTTGTCCAGGTGGGAGAGGCCAGTGTGGACTACACTCACTTCAAAGTACCAAACAATGTTTGTGAATCATAAACCTTAGCTATTAACTGTTCTTTGAGTTATCAGTCTTTGTTATATTTTCTGTCAACTTTGTTGAGGCCATAGTCTATCATTGCTCTTGTCTGGCTATGGCATTGCTTACTTTGTCATTACATAGATGTTACATACATCTTGGGAACTAAACATACAGTATTTTGCCTGCATAGCCTAATTGTCAACAGAGAAAATGTTTGCCATTCTTGAATGTGAAACAGTTATAGGCAAGTGAATAAATGCAAGCAGCAGTAAAACCATGAATTATTTATTTGCTTATATTGTTGATAATTGAATATGACTAAATCCAGTGTATTTCTTTTACTTAACACTTACAAAAAGGACACTTACAAAAAAGGACAATTTGTAATTTCATTCAAACCGAACAGTTACTTGTTATACAATGGTATTGTCTTAACAATTGTTATTTACTTTGCAGTATCATTCTGCCCTCTTACCTACAAATATGCATTATTGATAACATGGTATAGATGAGAATCATGGACATGTGCCATGCTATTGCATCATAGTGGTAGCAGGAATCCTTTGATGTACATCATTTGATGTAATGACTGGAATAGGGAGGCAATATACACCCAAGAACAGAGGGCTACATCTTTAATCCAAAAAGAGGCAGATGCGCAGAACAAGGGAGAGGCAAAAAGGTAGTCCAAAACACAAGCAGACTCCAAGATACACATGCAGGCAGGCAGCGGGGCAGAGTTACAAAAGGGGCAGGCTGGCAAATGTAGTCGGAGGAAGGCAGAATAGTCAACAATATGGGTAGATCAAGAATAGGCTGGGGAAAATGCCTGGTGAGTAGCAGAACTAACAATACTTCCCAAGGAACGATAGGGGAAGAAAAGGCAATGTATTGGAACGCTAATGAGAAAAAGGGGCCGGTGAAACAGGTGTTCAGAATTCCGGTGATTGTGATCTGGGACTAGAGCTGTTGTCTTTCAGGAGACAGGTGTGTACTGGAGGTGGGCCTTAATATTGAGATCAGTTGGGATGATAACTAAAAGGTGGCTGGATCTATTCCCTGAATTTAAACTGTGAAAAATTACAGGAAAGATTTAGGATATTTGCACCAGAAGTACACAAAAAATGATGCTGGTGTCATCTGTTATCTTAAGGATGACAATGGGAATGCGTGTGGCCACACAGTCATGCGTGAGCATGGAGTACTGGAGGGGACTGAGTACACAGCCCTGGGGTGCACCGATGCTTAGAGATAGTGCAGAGGAAGTTAGGTTGCCCATTCTTAGTACCTGGGGTGTACCTGTCAGGAAGTTCAGAATCCAGTTACAAAGGTAGGAGTCAAGACCCAGGGTCCTGAGCTTTGGAACAAGCTTAGCAGGCACAATGGTGTTGAATGCTGAGCTGTAGTCCACAGACAGCATCCTAATATATGTGTTTTCTTTTACCAGGTGGGATAGGTCAGTGTGTGTTGTTAGGGTGATAGCATTGTCCGTTGATCTGTTGGGGCAGTATGCAAATTGAAAGGAGTCCAAGGTGTCAGGAAGGGTGGGACAGATGTGGGTTCTGACCAGCCACTTGAATCACTTCATGATGATGGAGGTCAGTGTTACAGGGCGGTAGTCATTCAGACAGGTTTGAAAGTACGAACATTTACCCTCGGGACAAAGAAAAGTACGAACATTTACCCTCCCGGACAAAGAAAGGTTCGAACATTTACCCTAAGGACAAAGGAAAGTACAAACATTTACCCTCAGGACAAAGAAAAGTTCAAAAATGTACCCTCAGGACAAAGAAAAGTAAAAACATTTACCCTCAGGACAAAGAAAAGTTAAAAAATGTACCCTCGGGACAAAATCATCAATGCACTTGGAGGTATATGCTGAGACACTGTCTGTGTCTTCATCAATGACCCTTTCGGCTGAAACACAGAACATCTGCCAATCTGTTGTTTCAAAAAAGTCCTGGAGAGTGGTAATGGATTCCTTGTTCCAGCGTTAAACTGCCAGAAAAAACTGTTTATCCTGTTAAAGATGTTGTCCATTTGCTAATTTCATCCTAAATTACATATGACCTTATCTGGCATTAGCTCCTCTCAAAAAGCGTAAAGCAAAGATTATCACAGAAACCTACTGAGATCCTACCATCAATTAAACACTGTTGGCTCATGAACAAAACAAATGGAATATTTAATTTTTATTAATTTTATTTAACAGCTATTTAACCAGGAAGACACATTGAGACCTGAGAATCGGAATTGTGCCCTGGGAACAACAATAAAAGAATAAAACAAACAATTAAATAAAAATCACATACAATTAACATACACACTACAGTAACATTTGCCATCTCAATCAATTAAAACAAACACATTTCTCATTATATAGATCTATCACCAAAAATCAATCACAAAACTCCAGTTGGATACTATTCCACACATGAAGTGCTTTCTATGAAAAGGCAGATCTACCCAATTCTGTAGTTACGAAAGGAGTCTGTAACATTAAACAACTCTGTGATCTTATATTGTAGTGAGAAATTCTAGTTGTCAACAGAAATGTTAATCATGATGGAAGGCTGTGGAGTAGGGCTTCATATACAACCCCTATTCCAAAAAACTGGGGACGTTGCGTAAAATGCTAATAATAACAGAATGCAAGAAAGTGAAAATTATTTATCCCAATATTTATTTTAAAGTAGTAAAACGACAACATATCAAATGTTGAAACATTCTTGCTGGCTTTTGAACTGTGTGCTGATTAGCATCCTGATGGTCCCACTCCTCTTTTGTCTGGAGGACACATCGTCCATTATTCCCAAAAATAATTAAAAATTTTGATTTGTCACACCACAGCACAGTTTTCCACTTTGCCTCAGTCCTTTTTATATAGGCTTGGGCCCAGAAAATCACAGACAATGGTTTTTGGGAGTATTCCTGAGCCCATGCACTGATTTCCACTACAGAATCGCGTCTGTTTTTAATGCAGTGCTGTCTGAGGGGCCTAATATAAAGACCTATCCAATATTGTTTTTCAGCAATGTCCTTTGTATCCAGAGATATTTATGGATTCTCTGAATGTTTTAATTATATTATGTACTGTAGATGAAACTCCCCAAACTCTGCAAATTTACGTTCAGAGAAGTAAAAATGTTTTTGCCCTATTTGCCCGCACAGTCTTTCACAGAGTGGTGAACTCTTCCTCATTCTCACTTCTGAGAGACCCATCTTCTCTGGAATAATCATTTAATACCCAATGAAGGGTATTGCGTCTGTCCAAACTTTTTTGAAACATGTTGCAACATTTGATATGTTGTCTTTGTACTATTTTCTATTGAATATATGGAATATATATTGCATTTTGTTTTTCTTTACATTTTACACAACTTTTTTGGAAACAGGGTTGTACAAAAACTGCTTAATGAAGGGATTTATGCATTTTTAATGAGGTCCAGCCAACTTTCTGGTAATGGTGCAATGATGAGTATTTAAACTGTCTAATGCAATAAAACAAAAGGCATTATGATCAACTGAATCAAGTGACTTCACAGTAGAATCAGATGGAAAGGAAAGTTGACTGAACAATTTGGAAGATCTATTTCTATTAGTAAACACTTTACACTTAAGCTTCATAAAAAGCTTGTTTGTCTGCTTCTTGAATGACAGGTCACTGTCTATCCAAATTCCAAGGTATTTATATCTGAGGACCCGTTCAATTACAGAACCATACAAAGATTGAAGATGTAGGCCATGGGTAGATCTTTTGTTGTGATTTTAAAAACATCATGTATTTGGTTTCACTAGTATTAAGTACAAGCCTTAAATCATTTGGTGCTTCCTGCACAGCTTTAAAATCAGCCTATAAACTGGACATAGCGACATTAATTGTTGTAGTGCAAGCATCGAAAATAGGGTTGTCTGCACACAGGTTAAAAACACAACTATTCACAGATTGACCAATAGCATTTATATATAATTTAAAAAGAACTGGTCCTAACATAGATCCCAGAGGAACACCTCTGTTTACCTCAAGAAGATCAGACCTAACTCCATCCGACACAATAGTTTGGGTTCTTTCCCTAAAGTTGTCATGAAACCAAGAACATGCAGCAAAGCTTAGGTCTATTTATGTCAATTTCTTCAACAAGATAAAATGATCAACAGTATCAAAGGCCTTAGACAGGTCAGTGAACCAGGCAGGATAATTAATTTGAGTATTCAAAGCATTAACAAGATCATTTATACATTTTGTAGATGCAGTAACATTGCTATGTTGAGGTCTAAAGCCCAATTTATATTCAAAATACATTCCTCAGTGAAGAATAAAAGAAGCTGCACATTTACCAGTGACTCAATAATCTTAGTTAAACAAGGAAGCTTTGAAATTGATTAATATTTGTTGAGATCACTACTATCTCTCCACTTATGGAGAGGAAACACATGCAGATATCCTTGATTTTGGAATTATTCCCAAAGACAATGTCGAATTTAAAATATGGGTTACTGCGCTACCAATAAGGGATGCTGAAGATTTTAGCAGACCAGGTTCAAAATGATCTGCCCCTTTAGATTTCATTGCTAGTCTAAATTTAGCAAAGCATTGAATAAACAAAAACGCTGAACAACATTTTCATTATCAGTCAACAAATTTCCTCCATCAATATCCAGATCATAATTAGATTGAGTTGGCTTGGCTACTGAATCTAATATGTGGCTTGCAGCAATAAAAAGGTGATTAAAAGCATTAATTATATATTTTTTATCGGTTATACCAGGTACTGATATATATGTGATATATACATTTTCCAGAACTTGGCCAATCTTCCAGAACAATCAGATGAAATATTAACAAAATAATCCGATTTTATGTTTCTAACATATTTCTTAGCTTATTGAATGATTGCAAATCGGGACTTGTGTCTGTTAATCGAGGTTTGACCCAGTCAGCAACCCTGTTATGTTTAACTTTGGCTAGCTCCAACATAAACTAAGGGTTAGCCTTACTTTTAACTATCAAGGTTGTTAATGGAATATACTTATCCACAATAACATTGAAGATGTTACAAAAGTTGTGAAGAGCTAGTTCTGGATCAACTGTGGATGTGACACATTCAATATAACCAACTTTTAAATAGTGGATAAAACCTGTTCATTAAACAGTTTTAACTCCTCCATCAGATAAGACACGGTGTAGATCTAAGTATTCAAACACCTTTAATACACATAGTAAGACAGTGGTCCCTAGCAACACCCCACGTGCAACGTATTTATCAGAGGATTTTTTATAAAATAGGATGATAATGGTGAATTTTGTAGGGTTCTTTCCTAGCCCATTATTAACTCTCAGAAACATCTTCTGTTATGGTACAGAAATCGCAGTTTTTGTATTTCTGCTCAAGTTACTTTGTTATCCCTCTCTAGTATCATCTGTCCTAACAATCTGCTATCTGTTCATTCCTGAGGACAGACCAGATGCCCAGAAAGAAGCTAGAATGCTTTATGAAGTAGACTCTTTTTACTCCACTGCCAAACCAACATATAACACTTTGAGGGGCCAATCAAATGGAAATGGCAATTTGAGCAGCTTAAGATGAAGCACTTTTTACACCAAGAGCTTGTTAGTAGCTGCCAAATGAGTGTTTCACATTTCCATTGCAAGCACAGCAGTGGTATACTGGCATATGATTATACTGTAGTGTCACTGTGATATAGTGTCTCTGATTAGCTTCACACGAACATTCTATAATATACTATACTTTTAAATTGTTATGTTACAGCAATGCCCCCCCCCGTCAAAATTTCAGTAGGTGGGCATAGTTGCTGACACATAGTAGTGACTAATGACAGTAAGTTTGATTGTGTAAGCTATCTTCCTCTAGTTATTCATGTATTTCCACCCACATAAGACACTAGCTATTTCTTTCTACTACACCTGGAAGACTAATGGAGATTATACCTCCACTGCAGTCACATTTGACGCAGCTGTATTTATATTTTATTTATGGATCAAACAGTTCTCTGTCAGAGAATGCACCTTTCAACAAAACCTACTAAGTGAAACAACTCAAAAATTTTGAAGGCACAGACAAAGAAGGAAAGTGATGAAAGAGGGAGAACATTCAGGGGAAAAGCTAAAAACCACAAGGTAGATGTCAGTTGTCACTTTGAGAGCTCAGAGAAACAGCTAAGATTGTCAAACCTTTGCTTGCCAAGAGTACTTAGCACCGCTCAACAGTGTCGGCAGTCAATCTCTTTTGTGTTCCCACCTGAAGCTGTAATTTGCTTTTCATAATCCCATACTGCCAGTGCCAGCCCAGAGCCAACTGCTTAGTTAGCTAGCTAGCTAACATTAGCTAGCCTTAGGGTAAGCATATTTACAGCAGAGACGTACTTGGCTGGATTCACCGCAAAGTTTGTAATTAAGACTTACATTTCCAAGTAAATGGAGTCATAATTAATCAGTTGTTAATTATTACTAATTAACTAATTGTGACTATTAGAGAACCAATTGTTACTATTATCAACCAGTGGGAACTACTTTTACCTGATAATTTATGTCTAAATTAGGAACTTGGCAAAATTGTACTTTTAGTGCCGTTCTAAGAATGTATTCTCTGATTTACATCTAGCACAAGATAACTATTGTTGTTTTTTGCTCTGTGGAGTTTCAGGCTGGGTATCTGTAAAACAATTGTGACAACTGCTAATGTAAAATGGTCTTTATAAAATGAACTACCTTGCAAGGTAAGGACACTGCACTAACTCTCAGCAGCACAAAAGCTGGTTAATGGAATAGTTATTTTCCATTGCAACATTCTGGTGTTGCAATTTCAATATTATGATAGAATGTTAACCAAGTCACAATATAGCTCATATTGCTATCCCAGCATAAGGAACTTAAGTGCTTCTCAAAAAGAAATAAATTATGATTTAACAGTAATTGTTCATTTAAAAGAAATACAATATTTATGTATTAGACACTTTTGCAGTGTTGACAAAATGGGTGTTGAGTATTGTGACATCTCTTATTCCAACAGCAAGATACCATCACAATACTTTACTCAAGGGAGGTATGTATTGAGGCATTAGTCATTTTCTTGCCATCAAATACAGTCCAGATTTATGCTGAGATCAGTGCACCATTACACCACCCTCTGCCACTGAACTCTGTAGCTCCCTTAAAGTGATTTTTGGCTTCTCTGTGGCTTTGCTCACAAGTTTCCTACTTTCCTACAAAAACTTCTAGGGATGGCCTTTTCTTGGCAGTAGCTGGGTGGTGTGGTGCTGCTCCCATTTCCTGGTTATTGATCCAGCTGTGCACACTGGGATGTCCAGATACTTTTTTATGATATTATTTTCTAGCCATTTTCTAATCTATGCATTCTCTAACTGCTGTTGAATGCTTCTTTGGAATGCAGTTTTCTTCAGTTTTACAGCCTGAACAATGAGCTTTCAACAGCAGGTTTTAATTTTTTTATCTAACAAATGTGACAGAAACTTTAATGGCTCTGAGGTGAAGGTCCAATGGTAATGTAATTGTGTCGTTGTTAGAGCAATTTCTTTTATCTTTGGAAGTTGTGTGCTTTCACAGCACAGGGGTTGAATATTTATGCTATCAAAAGAAAATTCTAACTACTTTTCCCCAACATAAAGCAAATGTCACCATGAAATAATTGATTTAGAGTGTCAGTGTTTTAAAAGAAAATATTAAACAGATCAAAATGTCAATGTACCATTTGTAATTCAGAAAAATGAGAGAATTGGTTAGGGGTTTGAATCATGTTGAAAGGCACTATATTGTGTGATTTAGTGAAAGTGCTCTCTTTTCATTTTTGTTTTCACGCCTGTCGGCTCTACCACATGGATGATTGGCTCAAAGTCAAGTTGTTGGCACATGAGGCACTACACCAGCCAGAAGCTTTCAAAATTGGCCACAGGCCTGTATTAGGGTACAGATGTAAAAATCACACATTTACAATTGGTGCCCATACCATTTAGATCCGTGGTTTCCTAATTCAATCTTTCAATCTTGTTCATTATCAATCAATGAAATATATTTTATAATGCCCTTTATGCCCCTATAATGCTCCTTTTATATCAGTAGTTTTCACAAAGTGCTTATATAGATACCCAGACTAAATCTCCAAAGAACAAGCAACAACAACAAATGTATGCAGAGGCTTGAGAAAACTCCCTAATAAGGTTGGAACCAATGAGAATCCAGACTCTGAGGGGTGACCTATCCACTTCTGGCATTGCCAAGAGTATGAGAGTTCAATACCTTTATGGGCCACATCAATATTTTAGCATGTTCTGATGTCCAGTGTCTTTGGGGAGGGCCCTGATCAGCTATACAACAAGATGAACAAGGACAGGGACAAATGGTTGGGCTGGGGGCAGTGATAGCAAGAATCGTCTGAAAAAATCCCTACCTTTACTGGGCTGTAGAGAATTTGCTTGAACAACCCTAGAACCATGATTTTAGTTGAATTGTAATTCTACAAGTAGAATTGGCTACAAGGTCTAGTTAAAGGCTTTTGTCCTTCTGTTTTGAGGGGACCTTAGCGTGTTTCGGCATACTGATAGTAATTGGCTTCTCTGCTCAAGATGTGATGCACTTGTTTTTCTTGTCAGTAAGAAGGCATTTCACCTCTGCTGGGACAGCAAATATTCAAGAGCTGCTGGCTCAGTTCTTCAACGAGAAGGAGAGAAACTGAGTAACAAATTCAGTTTTCTCCAATTCAAAAACCTAATACCTTTACCCCCTTTTGGTTGACCTTTTAATCCCACTCATTTAGTTTGGGTTTTTATTTGCCTTTTTTGGACAGATTTAGTAGCCACTCATGGTTGACGTCTTTGAGAACCAATTGTCCCTGTTGTTTGATTTATTATGTACACCCTTGAACATCCTTTTTAGGTTTGGTTTTCAAATTCATTTGAATTGTTAGTTCCCTTCCAGTGTAACTGACAATTTTTGGTTGGTAATTTGAGGACATTACCATCTGCAAATAGCAGCTACATCTTTGTAATTGACCATGTATTTCATTCTTAAAACGGCACTGATATATTCATGAGCAGTCTTGTACTGGTGTTCTTTCCTTCTCTTGATGTACACTGTAAACAAAAAACCTCCATCTTCCAAATTGCTCTACATACAGTACATACGGTATTAGTACTTTAACAGTGTGGAGCACACATGTTCAGAAACTTATGAGCATTATTGTATAGTTGAACCACATGCATATTTGGTTCAACTATACATCCACCTGTCTCAAAGTAGTCATTATTTCTAGACTGGCTGTGCATTTTACTGTGTGATATAGGGATCCAGAATTAACAGGTGACTAGGAGGCTTGTGTGCATCTCTATTCCGTGTCTCTCTTTGGGTCTGCAGCATACACACTGCCTTTGAAGTGTGTGTCACAAAACATATCTCGGTTCTCTTATGTTTATCCATGGGGGTTAGCATTGTTCCAAGTGCTGTAAAAAAAAAAGTAGTTAATGAAAGCTAACACAGTGTCAGCACCCCTTTGGAAAGAGTCTTCCAAATAATGAACCATGACTTGTAGAAGAACAGATATACAGCTGATCTCAGTTCAGTTTTCATTGCTCTCTTTTTGCAGTATTGTACTGCAATGGTAGCTACTGTAGATTGACGGACTGTGTGCTTTGCTGCCTTAATGAGGTTTACACTATGTGAGTAATGTGGCCATGGCTGATTCTGTATTCTAGATGAGCTGGCTAATTGTTCACAGTGCACATTACCCCAATCCCCTGGCTCCCCTGATAGGGATTCATTTAGCCTTTATTTTACCTCATTATACAGGCCTGTGTTATTGCCAGGCCGTATGTGGGGTATTTTGCATCGTTGAAATTGACTCAGTAATCTCATTAGAAAATGAAGGCTGTTACTCTACACGTCATTTGTACAATAAAGCACAGCAGAGCGAGAGAGCAGGCACAGCGTGAACTGGGCAATTTGGAAAAATTTAATTAATTATTGAAAATGAACTCAGTGTTATTTTTTTATATGTGTTTATTACAACATTTATGCCTGTGTAATAAGAAAATGTATTGACATTAGTAACTGTATTTTGCAGCAGCACACAAAAGATTTAGCCTTTATCTACCATAACTCTTTTCACTTACCATCTGCAAAAACCAGTACGGCAACTTCACTTACACAACAAACGCAAATATGACATAGAAAAATGTGACTTATGGTCGCCATAGCAACTCTTTGGGTCACTGTTGGCAGGAGGGGAGAAGGGCAACAGACCTGTAGCTCTGAGTGTGATTAGGTCTGTGCCTCTGTCATAATCCATTTAGTTTACCCTAGGAAATCAGCCTATACTGCCTCCACACAATGCTTTGTTTAACCTTATGCACATATCAAAGGGGAGCAATGACTGCTAGAGACGTTGTCAGGGCCAACTCATTGACCTAGCATGCGGCGAACAGAGAGGAGGAGCACAAGGTAGAGACACCTTTGTGCCAGGAGTCAGACAGGGCTTTCCACTACCAACTGTGGGTGCTGTCCAGCGCTTCAGTACAACACTGATATGACTGTTCACCCTGTTGTTCCCATGCCAGCCCATTGTCTGGTGAAAACAAACCGTGTCCTCCTAACCTTGAACTTGGTCCTCCTGTAATAGCCACTCTCCTGCTGAGCTCCTAGGTACAGTAGAGTGCTGCCTCCTCTTTGTGATTTTTTTGTTAGCTAATGATTTGACAGCATTTGTGTGTATGATGGATCTTGCCATAGATACCAAGCATTTGAGAAAAGCACACTCATTAACCTGAGGGTGGCATTATAACAAGCAATTTAAAATGCAAACTTTGCAAAGTCACACAAGCTGCCACTATTGACCAATAAACCTAAAACATTTGGCAACGTCACATCATATTCCATTATCATTACCTCCTTGTGTGTTTGTTGTACAAATTCTTGTTACTCTGTCCATCTTACTCAGAAATGGAAAGATTCACAGTTATCTTTAGATATGTGCAAATTGATCCATAGGACCCCAAACAAATCCCAATATGAACATGTATTAGTCAGAAAGACGATTGAAGCATTACAAATCACCAACACATTTTTGCTCTAATAAATGTTTTCAACCTTCTGAAAATATCTCTCATCTTGTGACAAATTACACATCCTCTTGTTAAATGTAGAACTAAGCATGCTGATCTATTGATAAAGTCGTTTTGCATGCCGGTGAACCCAAGGCAATTTTAATCAGACAGCACACAGTTACCCAGCTTGAGCTTTGCATGCTGACCAATGAGTGGTAGGCAAATTCCTGGTTTTGCACCAGCAATCCACATCTGAACAGTACCCTTAGCATTCAAATATTTGTAAAATACCTTGTGCAATAATAGGCTTTGTGAAAAAAAGAAAGGTTAAAAGTATTGTAAACAAATACGCTGTTGAAATGTGTTTTACTGGCAAAAAATGACAATGAACTTCCACAATTCATATACTTTAGGCTAACTGACAAATGTAGCTTGCATTGTTTTCAGTTTGCTTGATTGTTCAGGATCACAGATCCAAACAAAAATTGTTTTTACAAATTTGAAATGTAAATGAATTACCCTTCAAAGGCCTATATGTACACTTCTCCTGTACTACAGGCATGAATACAACCATAAATGACCAGTACACATCTGGAATTTGTCTCAAGTTAATTTTGTTGTTTTTTAAATTTACAAAATTGATACATGTGTGAGATGTTCCCCGGGTTAAAATGTATTGTCGGTCCGTCTACCAGTTTTCATTGACTTGTAGTATCCTCATATTCATTTCATTTCACTACCTCACAGTACTATTTCACTACCTCTAGTCTAAAGGCTAGAAAAATATTAATTTCGTTCTGCATAATGATATTGGATAAAGCGAGATTCGGCGACCTGTATGGGGTGGGGGCCACAGACATTATGTACAGGTCATCAGGGGGCCACAGATTCACTTATTAACAAATAGATTGAAAGTAAACTAGGTCTGACTCTAGTTCACATATATTTGGGCTATCTTAAAGTATTGAACAATGTGCTGTTTTCCAGCTCTGCTCATTTCTCCCAAGATTCAGCATGTTTGTTGCCGTGTAATAAAACGTGTGAACCCTTTGAACACTATATGTTTTTGGGATGTTTTCACTACTTTGATATTTCTGTAATAGGTATCATTAAGTTTTTTATGGCTCAAACATCAGCACACAATCTCAGCTACATTTAGAAAGACATCACAACAGCTTTTATAGACCCTGAAATTACTGTTGTATGTGTAAACATGCAAAAAATGATTTCAGGCCTATTTGATATTTTGTTTCCAGCATAGATTTTGTTGGTTTCAATACCAACTTAACAACAAATTTAAGGTTAAACAATACCACCAGTTGCCCATGCCTTGTATAAAATATTTTATGCCATAGTTTGTTACTATATGACTGGTTTAACTTTTGATTCCTGCAGTCACAAGATAAAATTAGATCTTAAACTATTTTCATTTATATGTTCTGTAGAATTCCCTTATTCATTTACTCTTTTAAAAGCTCTAATTGGTTTGTAAACTGCAGAGCATGGATGTGCTCTTCAATCAGGAAAAAAGACAGTAGATGTTGTTCTACTTTCAGCTGACAGGTTGCTTGATCTTACTCATTATTTAATTGTGTGTTTAATATGATGGAATTATTAGGGAATTATGTCAAGGTCAAAATACGTGTACAGAGAAAATGTGTAAAACAGAATTAAGTTCCATTTACGTGCATAACATAAGCCAGAATCAGCTCCATAGAGAACAGGCTAATGCTTTTAAGTGATACTCTGTGCTATGTTGTGTGTTGAAATTATGATTTTAGGTCATTTTTATGTGCACATTCACCAAACTAGGTGCTGTCAGTAGGCAGTAAAGATAAATCTGTTTCCGTGAGTGAATGTGGAGCTAACAGGCACTGAGTAACAGTAACAGCTCTATCTACTCCAATGCTGCTTGTTAGATGATGACTGTTTGATGATGTGTGCTGATATCTGATGCTGCCTGTCTGATGGCTAATGCTGGGAGTCTGATAAAGTCTCTGATGGAAGAGCTATGTGATGGCTTTAGAGTCTATTTCACGAATGACCTCTGAGCAAGTAAGAAAAAATGTGTTTACCTCAAACCCAGTTAGTGCTTTGTTCAGTGGTGCCGGTAACCTGCAGCTCTCACATCAGCCATCCTATCAACAGTGCAAACACAGTATGAGGCTGGGCTTCGGCCCTCTGGTACAATTTTCTGGTGCCAAACCATGTCACTTAGAGATCAGATCCTCAGAGAATAGAAGGTTACTATGCGGCTCCAGCAGGAGAAGTTTCCCTGTGGATTGACATCTTTTGCTTTTAGGAGCCTGTGTTACTGTTCTTAAGGTAGATTGAGAATGTAGGGACAAGAGAGTTAGAAAACCAACCACAAAATCAACAATTCTGTGGTTTCCCTAATACCATGATAAAGCCTGGGCACAGCGTTCTTTAAATATTGTAAATAATAATAGATATTTAATCATCTTTTTATTTTTTTACTATTCGTTGAACTTTGATCATATATAAAGTGCCCTCCATTATTTTGGTATAGATTAGCAAAAAAACTATAATAAACTTTTAATTGATGTAATTAGCTTGTTTTTTTTTACGGAATATAACAAAAATCAAAGGTGAAATTGTTTAAAATAAAAAAATATATGTCACAATTATAGCCACTATTAGCAATGTATCTAAATCTTACTTAATATAAATCTTTGATGACTTTCTGTTTTGTTGGGGGTATAAATATGAGATAAAACACAAACTACATGGGGAAATGGAACAAATATAAGCTATGTGCCTAGAATGACAAATTTTCACTATTGGGGCAATAATTTACTAGTTTAAATCCACTGAAACTGTAATGAACTTGCCTGAAAGAAGACACAGGTGTATTTGTTGTATTTTAGGAAGGTTTGAGAGTTAAAACATTCACCAGAGATCCTGAATGTCTAATATGGTTACAATACTGGTTATGGTACAAACTTTACAAGAACAAAGTCATGTTATTTGTCATGTGCACTGAATAACGTGTCATTTTGTACAAATCATGGCACACGGCATCTGCATAGTATATATATAATAATAACAGGAAATACAAAATATACATAACAATAGTGACTAGAAGCAATTTCAAATAATGTAAAAATGGCAATATGGACAATATGAATAGAAATCTTATACATTTAAGAATATTATAAATATAAGTGCTCTTGTGCCTACAGATGAGTACATAAAAATTTGCAAATGTACATAGAAAAGGACCAGTGCATATGAAGTGTACATGTGTACAATAAATCACTGTTTCTGGTTGAGGAGCTGGGTGTAAAAACTGTTTGTGAGTCTGGAAGTGCGTGTCCTGAAGCTCTAGTAACGTCTATCAGATGGCAGCAGTGTGAACAGACCATAGCCTGGATGGCTGTACTCTTTTATGATGTAACATGCTTTCCTAAGGCATCTTTCCCAAGGTATGATTGAAGCCTTGCACAAAAGAGAGATGGCAGCCGATGATGCGTTCCACTAACTTCACCACCCTCTGGAGGACCATGTGGTAAGCAGCAGAGCAGCTGCCATACCAGGCAGCAATGCATACTGAGAAAAAGTTGGTGAGTTTTTGTAGACAAGCCAAACTTATTGAGTCTCCTCAGGATCTATAGGCTCTTATGGGCAGTTTTAGAGTCGCTTGCCTGCACCAGGTGAGGTCATCTTTGATGAACACACCAAGGAACTTGAAGTCAGAGACTTTCTCCACTTCAGCTGCATCGGTGTATGGGGGCGTGATCCCCCCTCGGCAGCTTTCTGAAGTTCACAATCATCTCCTTTATTGTTGTCCAGGCACCATGTTGCCCAGTCTCTTACCTCCTTTCTATTTGGTCTGATTATTGTTGGAGATGAAACCCAGGATGTGTGGTTGTCCGCAAACTTAAGTATGATGTTGCAGCTGTCTGGCCACGCAGGGCCAAGGGACTGAGTACGCTGCCATGGGGTGCTCCGATGCTCAGGGTCAGTGCAGAGGAAGTGAGGTTGCCCATTCTCACCACCTGGGGTCTACTTGTCAGGAAGTCCAGGATCCAGTTGCAAAGGGAGGTGTTCAGACCCAGGGCCCTGAGCTTGGGAACGGGATTAGCGGACACATTGTAGAATGTTTATTTGTGTTGCAACAACAACGGGTGGTAACACTGAATCCATTTTGTAATTTTGCATTAGTTTGATGGGCTAGTTCCTATCCTTTGTGTGTATTATGTCAGTTAAAGTAATGCTAATGATTATTTGGGGAAGTGTTTTAGATATGGCTGCAGTAAGGGTAAATGTGGTATATTTAGTACACGTTTATACAATTGGGAAGGACCTTGAATATTACTAACATGTAACTGTGTGATCTAATAAAATGTTGTTACTTGATTGGAATAAGGTATATAACTCTGAAATATAGATCACAACGGCATTCCTCATTCATCTTCAATTATTCTGGTGGAGGAATCGGGAACAAATATCTACAATGAAGAAAAAAAGTATTTGATCCCCTGCTGATTGTGTACGTTTGCCCACTAAAAATGCAATAATCAGTCTATAATTTTAATGGTAGGTTTTTTTTTAACAGTGAGGGAATAAAAATGCATATCAAAAATGGAAGAAATTGATTTGCATTTTGATGAGGGGAAATTGTATTTGATCCCCTCTCAGTCAGTAAGACTTCTGGCTCCCAGGTGTCTTTTAAACAGGTAACAAACTGAGATTAGGAGCACACTTTTAAAGGGAGTGCTCCTAATCTCAGCTTGTTACCTGTATAAAAGACACACGTCTACAGTAGCAATCAGTCCGATTCCAAACTCTCCACCATGACCAAGACAAAAGAGCTGTCCAAGGATGTCAGGGACAAGATTGTAGACCTACACAAAGCCGGAATGGGCTACAAGACCATCAACAAGCAGCTTGACCACAGTTGGTGCGATTATTCACAAATGGAAGAAACACAAAAGGACTGTCAATCTCCCTCTGTCTGGGGCTCCATGCAACTTCTCACCTCGCGGAGTTGCAATGATCATGAGAACAGTGAGGAAGCAGCCCAAAACTACACGGGAGGATCTTGTCAATGATCTCAAGGCAGGGTGAAAATGTTGTGGTCAGATGAGACCAAAATCAAGCTCTTTAGCATCAAATCAACTCTCTGTGTTTATAGGGGGAGGAATACTGCCTATGACCCCAAGAACACCATCCCCACCATCAAACATGAGGTGGAAACATTATGCTTCTGGGGTGTTTTTCTACTAAGGGTATAGTACAACATCACCGCATCAAAGGGACAAGTGAAGGGGCAATGTACCATCAAATCTTGGGTGAGAACCTCCATCCCTCAGCCAGGGCATTGAAAATGGGTTGTGGATGGGAATTCCAGAATGACAGTGACCTAAAACACCCGAGCAAGGCACCAAAAGAGTGGCTCAAGGAGAAGCACATTAAGGTCCTGGAGTGGCCTAGCCAGTCTCCAGACCTTAATCCCATAGAAAATCTGTGGAGGAAGCTGAAGGTTTGAGTTGCCAAATGTCAGATTTTGTCCCACTCCAAAGAGGAGTGGGACAAAATCCCTCCTGTGATGTGTGCATACCTCTTCGATTGCCAACAAGGGTTTTGCCACCAAGTACTAAGTCATGTTTTGCAGAGGGGCCGAATACCTTTTTCCCTCATTAGATTGCAAATCAATATATAACATTTTTGACATGCATTTTAGAGGATTTTTGTTTTGGTTTTCTTTCACTGTTCAATTAAACCTACCATTAAAATTATAGACTGATCAATTATTTGTCAGTGGGAAAACATACAAATTCAGCAAGGGATCAAATACTTTGCCCCTCACTGTATGCTTGTATTTGTAGAGCCACATTATTACAGACATCAGTAAGTCTAAGAGACCAGACTTGTCATCCCTGAGTCCTGGATTTTTACACATTCTGTGTTTGCCCAGAAACAAATACCATTATAATGTACGGTTAGTGATATCCAACCCACATGTTATGGTCTCTTATGATAACATAATTACACACATTAGTATGTATAAGCATCCAGGCTGGTCTTGGGTTTAGAAATATTCAGTGTATGCCCACAAACACATGCCATTAAAATGTACGGTCAGTGGTACCCAATCTGCATGTTATGGTCGCTTCTTTTTCAATTGAAATAATCCAAAAGAAATATTCAAAAATATATGTAATCTGATTGCAATATTTTTGGTAACTGTTACAGTTACTTTTTAACAGATTACTTGCAATCCATTACTCCCCAACTCTGAGTAAAGTGCTTGTCAAACAATGATCTGTTTTTGTGGAACATGAATTACTGTATCGATTCATAGCCACATGTAAAACTGTTGTTTAATAATTGTAACAGATATAGGGAACTTGAATGGGAGTTGGCCGATGCTCCAGTTGATGATTTGCTATAAGCAATTTTAGAGTGCATTTTTAAGACAGATTAGACATTTTTGCAGACATGGGGCGTCGTTTCAGCAGATATTGTATTGCTATAGAGAAAATGTATTTCATAGAGGCATACAAAGATTACAAATATCATTTTAGTGTCCATCCAGGTGTCATGCACCATCAGGTTTTTGCCAACAGCATTTTTTAGGGACCTCATTAGTCTGGCATCTCTGTCAGAATGCCCCCCACTAAACTAACAGTGTCATATACTTTCCACATGCTGTCGCTCAACAGGTTGAAATCAATCACTTCATATGTAGGGTCTCCTATAAATGAGTTGACGGCATCCTGATTGACCTGAAGGTACCATCCCAACTATGATGTGAACAGAACAACCTTCCACTCTTCATTTGCAGGTGTTATGTGATGTGTAAAATATGTTGCCTAATGTTATGGTTGCAGATAACACTTGTTAATTCTGCAGAACCACTATGGTAACATTTGTAAATATGCTACATAGGGGATCTGTTAATTAATAATGGAAGGCCTGATTTTTTAATATAAGCATTTGAAGAACAGGTTTTATTATCCTAACTGTCATCTCTTTAGCAAATATTTTATTTTACGGGTGAAACAAGCAGCAACGTGGTGAGCCAAAAGAGATGATGTTGTCACACACTCAACATTGTGCCATGTACCATTGTTTAGTTTTGAAGTTAATACCTTGCATATGTCTTGCAAGCAGCCTTAGAAGTGTAGTTTAGGAACAAAAATGTTCGTTGAGCAAATCATTGAGCTAAGAAATAAGAAAAATATGTTAAGAAAGTTACTGGAAACTACCATGTTATTTTCCCAAGACCCATAGTTGTTTTAAGATTGTTAAGTGTTGGCTAAATTACTCAAATGTAGATGTGGTACAATGGAGAACATAGGGTTAGGGTTAGAGAACTATGACACTACAATGAATAACCTGGTAGTTGTATGTATGTTTTTTCGGTCTTTACCCTGTCAGGAAAATGCTATGGTACTTTTTAAGGAAAGTAGTGAAAGTAACAAATTGTAGCATTGAACCGTTTTTGTATGACCAAAGTACAGAAGTTTAAAGAGCTGTGTAGGGTTAAAGAGATTGTCAGAAGGAAGGTTTTACCAAAAAGGAAAGACGATAGGCTAGAAGGGGAGAGAGCAGTGAGGGAGAGTGAAGATTTTGATGGCGCATTATCTGGGTTGGGTGTGAATGGATAAGGTTTAGGGGGAGATTGAGAAAACAGTAAAGGAAACAAGGAAAGGAAAGTATTGAAGCGAAACATAAAGGAGGGTTGCAGTGAGATTAGTTGGGGAAATGCTTCAAGTGTAGATGAGGTCAAGCATATTTCTGCCCTTTGAGTGGGAGGGGCCTGGGAAAGGGTGACGTGTAAAAGAGGAAAAGGGTTGGAAAGTATGAAGTGGAAAGAAATTAATTGAAGTTAGGTCCTGGGAGGTTGAAGTCGCCTAGTACGATGAGTGGTGAGCCATCGTCAGGAAATGAGCTTATCACTGTGTCAAGCTCATTGGGGAACTCTCTGAGGGCAACTGGTGGGTGAAAGATGACAACAATGTTAAGCTTGAATGGAGAAGTGACATTTTAAGAAAGGATTCATTTTTTGTACCCCAAGTTTTCTCTATTCCAAATTTCATGATGTCCAATTCCCATTTAAGGCCACGGCGTGAGGAGCGTCTGTAAATCCTACAGAAGGGGAAGCGAAATATGGTAGAAATTACACACTTCTTAACAAAATGTTATATATACTATACAACTCTTTTAAAAAAGTATTACAATTACATCTCTACATGTATGACAGCAAATCTGTTCCTGTGTCTGTTAAATTCCCACACAGGCCCACCACATTTTACTGAAGGTACTGATTAGGTGATTGCCTGAACGAAATCTAATTTAACGAGAAGTATAAAAAACACTGCTATGGTCATCACTATCCTCTTGCAATAGGACCAGCTCGATGGTAAAAAACAGGGCAAGTAATACTCAAAAGTAATTTGAATGAAAATATAACTATTCAGCATGACAAGATTTGAATAGAAACGTTTTGAGTGAGGAAAATGAGTGTTCAATTCTGGCTGTACAGGCAGAGGGATACAATAAGCGTCAGTTAAATATATATACAGCAAGTGTAAGGTTCTGAGTGACTTTGACAAGGGCCAAATTGTGATGGCTAGATGACTGGATCAAAGCATCTCCAAAACTGCAGCCCTCGTGGGGTGTTCCCGGTCCGCAGTGGTCAGTGCCTACCAAAAGTGGTCTGAGGAAGGAAAAGTCATGTATGCCAATATCACCCCAGCATCAATGTCCCCGGAGCAACACAGAAACACAAAACATTAATTCTCCCCAAAGCATTCGAGCAGCCCTTAGCATCAGTCTAATTGGGCTAAAGAAATGACAAGAGCAAGGGCTGTGTGTATAAAGTCACAGATATGCACCAGTACTCTATGGTGCAGGAGAGGGTTTCAACACCTTTAAAGGTGTTGCATCTTTTGCCAAATAAACTAAAAATGTATGTTCAGAAACTACACCAAACATACAGAACCAAGACGCCCAAAACATACAGAACCATGACCCCCAAATCGCAATATGTACTTTACCATGGATTAGGCATAAAGTTGCACCCCTGCATAATATCACAATTTCGATTCTAAAGTTCACTTTTTAGGTGCTCAAGAGCACGAGCGTTATGGAGCCTTTCTAAACTCAATAAATAACTTGGCACAATGTCTTAGCACATTGGCAAAACTATTACAGGAACTGCCCTGAAACTGTTCTTGCACCAAAACCACAGCGATATATACAGAACAATCAGATTTTTGTTTTTAAGTAAGCTACCTGACGAAAAACCTCATTTTAAATGTCTTAGCAAGACAATACCAAAAGCAACCAATTGAATTATAAAATGCGCTTTCTACTCTTGTCCAGTTAATAATCATTTATGTCACATTGTACCACATCTACATCGCTGAGCATTTGGCTATACAGTTTCTAGCAGAAAGCATATCAGGCCAAAGTGCAGTTGTTGATTATATATCATCCGATGACTGCATTATATCATCTAATGACAGCATTATATCATCCGAAGACTGCATTATATCATCCGATGACTGCATTATATCATCCGATGACTGCATTATATCATCCGATGACTGCATTATATAATCCGATGACTGCATTATATCATCCGAAGACTGCATTATATCATCCGAAGACTATATTATATCATCCGATGACTGCATTATATCATCCGATGACTGTAGTATATAATCCGATGAATGCATTATATCATCCGATGACTACATTATATCATCCGATGACTGCAGTATGTCATCTGATGAATGCATTATATCATCCGATGACTGCAGTATATCATCTGATGACAGCATTATATCATCCAATGACAGCATTATATCATCCGATGACTGCAGTATATCGTCCAATGACTCTCCGAAATCACCCTAAGGTCTATACAGCCAAGCCACATAAATGTTTGGATCAGCAAGAGCAGTACAGTCAGGTTTGGGATACCCATTGCAGAATGGAATGTAATGCAGCAGAAAAAAATAGGGAAGGAAAAACATTGTTTAAACCTACAGTATAGACTATTATAAATAATTGTATTGAGAGCGCACTGAAATTAATTACTATATGTGAACATGATATTACATGCCCATACAATAAGGATTAAAATAATAGTAATTAAGTTCTGGATCAGAGGTATCATGGCACATGATAAATAAGCAACTTAATAATTATTTAAACTGTGAGGAATATGGACTATAATCAAATATTGAAGAAATACAAAAAAATACTAAACTCACACTAATTTTCTTCCAGATCCCGTGGAGGTTTCGTTAAGAAGAAAAAGCTGAACATTCTATGCTGTTCTCAATGTAATTTTAGCAGAGGTGTCTTCTAAAATCACTTAGTATGAATCTATCATCACACTGGCGTGATTGAATTTGGTCTTGCCATTATGTAACACCTGATTCCGTTATGTTTGTGCTAGCCACACCACTTTTCTTTTACCATATTTAGCACAAGCTTTGATAGAAACCATTGTGATAAATGTATTACCAGAATGCCTGAGCTGCTGTCTTTTTGCAGAGGTGGGGTGGCTAACAAGGCATGTAAATATCAAAATGTTTGTGACACAAACACACGGTATACATCAATCAAGAGGGGAAAGCTAGAGGAACATGCTGGTCATTGCCATTTTCCCCTATGACACATAGCCAAATCCATCCTGTATTTTCAGTGGTGGTTGGGCTGTCACATACAGTCGCCATGATCCACATTTTTACCAACACCTTTAGAATTAAGAAAGTGTCTGGAACATGCAGATGTGTTAAGATCCCCTGTAAAGCACCCACAACCATGATGTCAAACAAAAGCTAAGCTACAGTTTCTAGAGATGAGGAAGATGAGTAGTATATCCACCAAAACAACCAATACCAACATTCATCTCAAACCCATTGCCATGTCTATGCTATGATTCCTTGGGGGACAAGTTTGAGTGACGACAACAATGGTTTGAGTGTTAGTTTGATTGATAGTTGTGAATGTGAGGGGTGCTGTTGCCTGAGCTGTTATGGGTGTGTGTGTGTGTTGTGTGTGTGTGTGTGTGTTTGTAGCCTGTCAGAGTAGCACATCAGCAGTGGTAATGGGCGGTCCCTGTGGAGGGCAGACTGGCAGGCAGGTAATGATCAAAGAGCCCTGTGCCTCCACTTTTTAATGGGTGCAGTCTGACTGCAGGCAGGGCTCAGTCATCACACACACACACGCACACACATACACGCACACGCACACAAATATACGCATGTTCTGTCTCCTTATCCTCCTCCACACATTCACACAAAGGCAGTCACACAGACACTGTTTCTTCCTTGACCATTCTCCTTCGCACTGTCAAAAATCCCCAGATACACACAAACACACACAATCACACATCTGACATAAACACCCTCGCATGCACTTCTCACTAACCCACATGCCAGACTTGCACCCACACAATAAATCACTGATCTCTTCCTGCCTGCACACTGCCTCTCACTCCATCTCAACCTCTCCATGTCATTTGTACCACATCGCACACCATAAAATATCAATATGGGTGGGGGACTGAAGAGTTATAGTCACCCAGTCAGTCAGTCAGTCCAATGCATCTCTCTCTATGTCTATCTCTCCCTCCCTGCCAGTCTTTGAGCATACTGCCTATCTCTGTAACTCAGATGCCAAACCACTCAGGGTACTCTCTCTCCCTCAATCATGTGGTCGCTGCTTGCCAATGGGTAGTCCATACAGAAGAGCTCCGCTTCGCTCATCATGGCGAGAGTTGTCACTGTTTATCACGTCGGGGTATTTCTGCTGTTGATGATTTTACCTTTTGGTGGAGATTGCCCAAATTTCATTTCCATGCTGCTGTGTACAGCGTGTGATTGTTGGCCTTGTGTTTTATTTCTAGTTATTTATCATTATATTTAATTATGGGAAAGATTAAAATTATAAGGCTGTATTAATATGGCTGTCGTGCCTCAACTTTCCAAGTGTATTCCCTGTCTGCTCTTTAAGCTCAATTCTTGTGTGTGAACATGTGCGTACCTGCATGTGTCCAATTGTATGCAACTATGCATATTTTCCAAGCAAACCCCCATGTGCGATGTGTAAACTGCTGATTGGCAGACTTGTCGTGCGCTGAACGTTTGCCATCAGGGTAAAATTAACAAGCAATTAACCAACGTTCAGGTAATTACCCGGCCAATCAAATGAAACCCACTCAACGCAGGTAGTAGTGGGAGCATGAAGAACAGATTTAATCATTCATTAGCAACTCTACTTTTATGCTCACTCAGATGTAATCTCGGCAAGCTACCATTTCACTAAGTCCTGAAAACGTAATTTCATTTCTTATTCATTTATTTTACAATCTCATGTTCATACTTCCTCTTTTTAGATGAAACTATTAGTATGCACTTACAGCAGTTGGCATCACTTAGTGTGTATTCACAAAGTGAAAGCCTGAGCCCTTAAATTCCTAACCTCTCCTAGCTACTGCTGTCACTGTAATAATTCTGATCAGAAACTGATTTAGATCTTGGACCCCAGGTGGGTTCCTTATCAACTCAAACAGAAAACTGTCAGGCTTTGATCCTAATAGATTAAGACCTACTCTACATGGTTGAGATCCAGGTAATAGAACATACAATTGCAACTATTTGGATTGTATTTTCGTGGATTTTTAAGTTTTCATAGAACGAGACAGTGGTACGATATTTGCGAATTTGTACTGGAAAGACAGTGGGCTCAAGGGAATGACTTTCTGCTGCGATACATTTGCACGGCATGTAGTCACTTAGACCCCTTAACCATCTAACTTTACCCATCTATTAACATTACTCTTTTTGGTATCCTAGAAATATAGTAACCATGATTCTGCAGTCTTTCTCAGTGCAGGCTAGTATAATACTGAATTCCAAGCTTGCCTGTTCTGCAGCTGATCCAGCAGAAAAACAAGAAAGGGAATTTCAGAACTTGGAGGGATAGCTGCTGTCATAGCAATGTCTGATGATTGATAGTCATTTGTTTTTCTATTTTAATACAACATAAACTATCTGACAATTCATCAAAAGTGTTCAGTCTCTGCAAAGCTCACCAAAAATAATTCATTCTCTGGAAGCAACGAGCCAGCTAGGTGGTAATATAAAATATTCATGTTGGTCCAGTCTAAATTATATGGCCATTGGCACACTGTGACTGCTCCATGTGGAAGGGAGGAAATGTCAAGCCGTGAATAAATGAAGGCAGCCGAGTCGTATATTAGCCTGGCATTGTAAATTTACTATAGTTGCCATTTGGTGCGGTCACTCAAATAGATCTCTGTTTCAATCAATACTCTTTTAAATCTCAATGCATATTGCTGAGTCTGCATAATCCTAGGGTAAGTCTTCACTAGTGATGCACAGGTCAGCTTTTTGTTCACCGGCATTGGCCAACAACTGCAAATAAGTCATCCGCAATCGCCTGACTATAGGGGATGAAGCGAAATCTAACGATAATCGGCAAATATCGAAAATGCACAATAGTAGCCTAGGGTTGCCTTGAACTCAGAGCAATTTGTTAAGATAAGGAAAAAGGATGGGCTAGGGTGATCCAGTGGCCTAGGCTCCTGTTTCTAGAAAACATGTACTACTGTGGTGTGGGTTTGAACTGGCCCACTCCTCTCTCAGTTCACTCTGTCCTCTATCACCCCTATAAAGGATGAAGGAATGGCTTGCCCCATGCATACAGGCTGCTGAAACATGCTTTCAAGAGGAACATAACCTTTATGTTGTTTCACTGCATAACAACAAACTGGAATAGAACAGGAAACGCTTCACTCTTTCCTTTCATTATATTTAGAGAGATATATTGGACAGAGGAAGACTACTAAACAATGTCAGTAAACAAACTTGGCCTCAAAAAGGTTGACAGAAAATAAGATTGATAACAAAAAATAAAGCCTGGCTACAATACAGAAAGAATGTTTTGGCTGGAGACAGAAGGGTGAGTGAGGGGAAGTTACGTATTGGATTTGTACTGAAGGCAAGCATGTCTACTCTATCTGTCTGTGGGATTTAAGAGGAAAGGTAGCCACTCTAATCCAATTGGGGCTGCAGGATCAAACTAATGTCCCACCCATATCTTAACATGCAGCAGCGTTTAACATGTAGTGTTGTTTGTGGCAAACAGCACCTCACATTCTTTGTTCTTCCAGCGTAAAACTAAATCCCTCTACAATTACTGTCATAAAACAAAAGCCTGTTCATGTAATTCCACTCACCCGTCACCGACAGTACCTGCCTATTTATAAAATATTTTACGACCCTAAACCCTTGTGACCTGGCGATATAACAGCGGGGACTGTGTCATAATAGCCCTCACTTCTCGTTTTGTTCTCCCACTTGTTGCCAAACATACATATCGTTACTGGTATGTTTACATAGTCAATGTTGCTGCAAGAGTTTTGCTCCCTCTTCACTGCTGGCACTGCATTTGCGGACAGTTTAGCTCGATATTCACATACAAACATTGTATGATGTGGCATCAGTCGTGACAAGGCTGCAACACACGATGTAAAGACTGTAATAGAACCGTGTGTAGAATGGATCCATAAGGGAACTCTAACAGAGTGAGACAGTTGAACAGTGTACATTGTGTATCATTTGGAGCGGGGTACCGAGACTGCCTTGTATAGACAGGCATTTATTATGGTATGCATGCCATTTTCACAGACATATTCCCCACCAATCTCTGACTAATGGAGCCAAGCATGAGATGGTACCATCAAGGTACAATGGCCTCAGTTTACCTCCTACACACAAACGCACACATATACAGTACTCTCTCTCACACACACACACACACACATTCACAAACACACACACACACACACACACACACACACACACAAATCTGATTTATGTAGCTGTGATTTTACTGAAAAAAGAAATAGGAAATTGAAAAATGGTGAAAGAAGATTGGAAACTTTGCTGATTATAATCTTGTAGAGGAAACAAAAGGCCTCCTCTCTCTTTCCTTGAGCTCCACACACACAGGCAGCAGGTGTGTTTGACAGGTGTCTGAATGAGGCACACAAAAGACATTAGAACTGCAAACAAATGGATGTATTTAGCTTCCCTGGATGCAGTTAACATTGTGGGCTGATGGATGTGATTATGAGAGTATGAGCACCGGGGGCAGGCACAAAATGGGCACAGGTCCAATGCAAAGAGAGAGAAAGAGGGGGCAGAGAAGCAACCTTGTTTTCTGTGGGATAAATTATCATCCATACATAGAATTAATGATATGCTATAAAAAGGTCACTAGATTGCATTGAGATTGTATTTAATGGCCCAAGTGTGCAATGAAACAATGGTAAATACAACACTATTTCCAAAGTTGGGACGCTGTGTACAATGTAAATAAAATAAGAATGCTCTGATGTGCAAGTCATTTAAACCCTATATTTTATAGAAAATAGTAGAAGGACATTATATCAAATGTTGAGACTGAGACATTTTATTGTTTCTTGAAAAATATATGACCTACTTTGAATTTGATTCCAGCAATACGCTACCAAAGCTAGGACAGAGGCAAAAGAAGACTGGAAAAGTTGTGTAATGCAACAAAACTAAACCTGTTGGAATATCACACAGCTAATTAGGTCAAATGGCAACAGGTCAGTGACATGATTGGGTATTAAAAGATCATTCCAGAGAGGATTGGTCTGTCAGATGTGAGGATGGCGAGGGGTTCACCACTATGAAAGACTGTATGGGCAAATAGTGCAACAATTTAAGAAAAACATTTCTCAATGTAAAATTGCAAATAATTGGGGGATCTTATCATCTATGGTAGAGTTGTTACTTTTCCTCTCAAATACCAAAGACAGATACGGTACATAATATCCTTAAAAGATTCTGAGAATCCGGAGAAATCTCTGCAAGGGACGAGGACATAAATCAGTACTGGATGGCCGTGATCATCGGGCCCTCAGGTGGTACTGTAACAGACATGGTTCTGTAATGGAAATCACTACATGGGCTCAGGAACACTTCCATAAACCATTGTCTGTGAACACAGTACTTTATCGAATACACAAATGCAAGTTAAAAACTTTACCATGCAAAGATAAAAACAAGATCCATCAATTCTGCTGCATCCTCTGGGTCCAGCGTCATCTAAGATGGGCTGAATAATTTTTGGGAATCATGGACGGTGCATCTTCCAGGCTTAAGAGGAGAGGGACTATGCAGCTTCTCATCAGCTCACAGTTCATAAGCCAGCATCCGTGATGATATGGGGGTGCATTAGTGCACATGGCATGGGTGACTTGCACATCGGTGAAGGCATGATTAAAATGTTACAATATATACAGGTTTTGGAGCAACATATGCTACTATCAAGACATCATCTTTTTCAGGAAAGGCTTTGCTAATTTCAGCAAAATAATGTCAAACCACATTGTGCATCTATTACAACAGCATTGGTCCATAGTAAAAGAGTTGCATTATGAAATGAAAAATATGGCAAAGGAGACCCCGAACTGTTGAACAGATGAAATCCATTGTACAATGACTGTTGATTTATTTCTAATATTATTGATGCATATAGTGCTGCTTGAAATTATGTGAACCCATTGTGTGATTTTATATTATTTTTGTGAACAGTAACATGTACAGTAACAATTCCATTTGGTGGTTTAGAGGAAATCATATGTGAAAAAAATAAGTGAAACCCAAGCTGCATTGGTTAAATTAAGTAGCTAAGTAAATCAGGTGGGTACATAAATGGTTATCAAATGAACCAATCAAAGGAAGGATCTTTAGGAAAGAGTTTGGGCAAGACACTTTTAAATAACACAAGAAACCTGGTCATTTTGGTGTTACCCATTCAACATGCAGAGGAAAGGAGATCTCAGAGGACATAAGGAAATGAGAAGTGAGAACATCAAGGGAAGGCTATACAGCCATCTCAAAATATTTGAGCTTCATCAGTCCACTGTGAGGCAGTTCATTTACAATTGGAGATTTAACATGACAGCAACTTGGCCTAGAAGTGGATTCCTTTCCAAAATATCCCCAAGTGCCACAAGAAAAATTATAAATCAGGTAAATGCCAACACAAACATAACATCTGGAGATTTGCAGTACTCCCTTTTTGCATCACAAACTACTGTGCTTGCTTCAACAATAAGAACACTGATTCAAGATGGCATGTGTGGATTGCTAGGAAGAAGCATCTGCTGTCACCAAACTGCCTGTCTTAACTTTGCCATAGACTACCTGGGCAATCCTGAAGGTTGTTTTTGTCTCTGGACAAATGAGTCCCAAATTAATCTTTCACAATCGAAACCACTGTTTGACAAAAACCAAAAGAAATGTATCCTAACAGTCAAGCTTGTAAGCGGATGTGGAAACGACCACTTTCTCAAGAATAACAACAAGGAGAAATAAAGTCTGAAGAACTTCCTGTAAAATGTTTCTGTTTTATCAAATCTTATTTGATTAGAATGGAGACCAAGTCAAAAGTGTCTGTAGGTTGCGCTGAAGTCACATTGTTGCTTTTACACCTTTGTAGCCCTCTCTTGTCAAATATTATATCTCATAATATATAACATGAATATAAGATAGAAATCTACACTGTCATGGCAACCATAGTTAACACACCTGATCTGAACTACCACTTCTTTCTGTTTTGCACAAAATGGAAGGAGCAGAAAAGACAACAAGCAACCTAACCTTGGAGCCATTTATAGATTTGCCATAAATAAGCATATTTGAGGCCTAACACCTTCAGTTGTAGACACAATCATGTCTAAGAACAGGGCATACTGACAAAGATCTTTGACTATCCTTGGAGTCCATGAACAGTCTAAAGCAATTTCGGGCCCAGTCTAACACCGTCCATTCATCACACTGGATTTAGCTTAGTAGTAAAGCAGGTTTCTAATCAATAAACAAAATACAATTCATACATGCACGTATTCATTATGCAATTAATACATGCGTATTAATGGGTGTTTTCTAAGAAAGATTTGTCCTCTACAATAGGAATGTCAAGGTCTGGGGCTGGATTTTGCTCCTCTGGACTTGGTCAACTGCACTCTACTACAGAATGGCTTGGGAGAAAGATTATTCATTTTATGTTAGTGACTAGCCAAGTTCTGACATTGAGATGCTGTGGCAGCACCTGAAGTGGGCATTACATGCCAGATTCCCTTCAAATCCCACTCAAAAATTATATCTGAGACTAATTAGTCACTACAGGAGACGTTTAATCAAAGTTAATGCTGCTTATGAAGTTTTTGTTAAATAAACCATTTCGTTTGAATGAACCACATTTTTAGAACAATGAAAAAACTCTGTTAAACACTGCCATTTTTCCCATTTTTATTACAATTTAAGTAGTTAAAGTACAGTGAATAACTTGAAATGATACAAATTTAAGCGTTAAATGGCTTGAAAAAACGACCAAAAAACTGGAAAAATATTAATACTAAGCATCAGTTAATACAGTTTCCTACACCATCAAAAGGCACTTGGAAACTGGAGAAAAGTCTGACTGGCAGAGGTCTGGCAAACCCAAAGACACAACAGAATCAGAAGACAAGTTTCTGAGAATTGACAATTTGTGTGATAGGTGGCTCACAGGACAACCGTTTTGAGGAAAATTTAACACTGGTCGAAGTAAGCAAGTCTCAGTTACAACTGTGATGGGAAGACTTCAAGTTGCAGGTTTTACTAGTTAAATTGCAACTAGAAACCATTGCGAAAATGGCAGAATATGAAAAAGAGGTCTGCCTGGGCTACTGAAGACTGGAAGGTCTTATGGAAGTTTTTATATGCCATTGGATATAGGAAATGATATTTCCTCAGTGTATGACAATAACTGTCAATCATGGAAGAGGAAGTGTGATGGTCTGGGGCTCTTTTGCTGGATCCAGAGTCAATGACTTGAACAGAGTAAGTGGCACCCTGAACCAAAATGTCTGTCAAAGCATTTTTTCAGGGCCTTACAATACAGTCTGCTGTATGCCTACAGTAGTTGGTCAGAGATAAATCCTTCAGCAAGATAATGCCCCAAAGCATAGGTCCAGTCTATGTCAGAGCAACATTATAAGAAGAAAACGGTAGGCTTCAAATCATGAAATCGCCAGTACAATCTCCTGATTTAAACCCCATCAAGCTGATTTGATATGAACTGGGTAGAAGGGTGAAAGCTAGGCGACCTACAAGTGTAACAATTGTACAAAGAATGCAACAAGTGTGTGCTGCTCTTATGTCTGCAAAATGTAGCTACTTTGATGAGATTAAAATAAAATGTTGTTAAACAAAACAATTCCATGATTTTTTTTCCAATTATTTATTTGTTCTATGCTCTCATTTCTGAGTAAATTAAAACAATAAACTGTGGGAATTTCAATAAAAAATGAAAACATTCAAGTTCAAAAGCCTTTGACCGATTCTGTATATCATATGTTTTTGTTGGTGTCCGTTATTTGGTATGCATGTCTTTATTACAAATTGGGGGTTAGATAAGGATTATGGAACATCCCGGTAGGGTTCACAAATGTTCAATGTACAGTTTTCTTGTTTGTAGCATCTTCGTATTTAGGCTGAAAGGCTCATTGATTAATAATGCCATACTATAGACATCAATTTTAAGATTATGATTCAGATTTTAGTTTATCTTTAATTTTATTTAGAAATTAATTGTATACGTCAGATGTATTTATGAACAATAAAATGTATTTCATGGCATACCAAATTCACATTTCACAAAAACTATAGAGCTATAGTCTAGTAGAAGGTTCAAGCCATGCACCACCCAATGTCTTGCACAAATGTATCAATGGCTAGTCTTTTTAGACTGCTAACACTTTCTTTTCACTAATGGTTGTTAATATATGCACACTGTTGTATAGCCTACATTGTGACTAATTCTGAATTACATATGTTTGCATTACTGCCTCTTTTCCTTTAAAATAGTTTTTGTTGTCCGTTGAATTGATAGGCCACATTAATTTACCATTGTAAAAAGCTTTACTGTAGGTTTTTAATAGTTGTTCTTGTGTGTTAATGATGTGATGATGGCTTTGATTGATGGGTCCTTTGATTCATCTTCAGTGTGTGAGTTCAATCATTCTCGATATTCTCTCATCTGCATAAACTTATTGTTGTACATACACATTTTGAAACTTTTTGTCAGATTAATGAATTCCTGGTCTCACAGCCATTCCCAGGAAAAGTAATGACTCATTCCAATGATGCAAGGTTGGGCTAGTTATGGTTGCTAAGTGCTGATTGGTACATCACTTTTTCTGCAAACAGCAAATATCCATACCATGGGTCGATTAATATACTGGATTTGTCATTATGTCATAATGAGAGGATATTGTTGTTGTTAGATAACACATTTTCTCACTTTCCCAGATCTCAAATTGCAATGCTCACTGTCCACTGTCCATTATAATGATTCTGACAGTATGCAATTTTTTAAGCAGAGCGTTATGAAGTAACGTCCCGTGAGATGGCTTTATGTTTTCCATAAATGGGGCAAGGTAGTTTCTTGTCTGGCGTCCCAATGGTTTAATATTCAGTAAGGGCTTCCAGACAGTGACTGGTGGTGTAACAGCTGCCTCCTGACCCCTATCCGCCTCTCTTGGCCCCTGAACTCCCCTCCCTGCTGGACAGGCTGCGGAGATGACAGGCCTGTCACAGTTTCCAACTGACATCCTAATTACACACACACGCACACACGCACACACACACACACACACACACACACACACACACACACACACACACACACAAGGAGATAAGCATTTGTAAGGGAAAGTTAGCTAAATTGAGCCATTTTTACATCCACTAACTTTATGACAAAGGAAATACAGTATTCTTCCTCACAATAATATCAATAACTCTAAAGGTATCTTACCATGTCTCAATTCTAGTTTTGGATGGGGCTCTTTGTTATGGCAATTAGTGTGGGGTTCAACTGCAGTGTCTGAGGTTGTGTTAATATACAACCCTGTTTGAAATAAAGTTGGAACTCAAAATGTATGGAAAAATAGAATGCAAAAATAATTCAAACCCCATATTCAATAGAAGATAGTACAACGACAACATCAAATGTGGAAACTGAGAAATGTAATTGTCTCTTAGAGAAAACATGCTCACTTTGAATTTAATGCCAGCAACCAAAGCTGGGACAGAGGCACCAAAAGACTGGAATCTTTGGTAATACTAAAAAACTCCACCTGGTGGAATATCACGCAGCTAATTAGATCAATTGGCAAAATGTCAGTAACATGATTGGGTATTAAAATATTATTCAGGTGTGGATGGGGAGGGGTTCACAACTCTGTGAATGACTGCACAGGCAAAAAGTTCCACAATTCAAGAAAAACGCTACACAACGCAAAATTGCTAAAAGTTTGGGGATCTCATCATCTGTGGTACATAATATAATTAAAAGATTCAAAGAATCCGGAGAAATCTCTGTATTGGGCCCTCAGGTGGTACTGCATTAAAAACAGACATGGTTCTATAATGGAAGTCACTGCATGGGCTCAGGAACACTTCCAAAAACCATTGTCTGGGAACACAGTATGTTGCTGCATCCACAAATGCAAGTTAAAACTCTACGATGCAAAGAAGAAACCATACATTAACAACATCCAGAAACACCAGTGTCAGGTGGTGCAACACAGTGATAAAAATGCCCCTGTTCCAACTTTTTTGAAAGGTGTTGATGGCATCAGATGATGGGCAACATTTGATATGTTGTCTTTGTACTATTTTAAACAAAATCTGAGGAATACATATTTGCACATTATTGCATTCTCATTTTATTTACATTTGATGCAGCGTCCAAACTTTTTTGGAAACAGGGTTGTATATTGGATTTACGATTACAAGTTGTTCGTTTTGTACATACTTCACATATATTTGGTGTTTGATAATTTCAGAACCATATAACATTCTCAAAACCAGAATAGATCAATCCGAGTCACAGCCAACACATTAGGTTTGCCAAAACCAACAGTTCTGATTCATTCTCAATCCATTTGATCATGCCTTTCCCATGCTGGAAACAAGACTGGAGGGGAAAATGCAGCAAAAGGAAAGGAAATGAAGATGGCTGCAGTAGATGCAGAGCCTCAACAGAGGAGTGACCCAGTGTCTGGTAATGTGTATGTGTCACAGAAAAGGAAGTCACTGCATGTTAATAATATGTGACCAAGTATTTAACATGACTACTTTATACAGACTATAACTCTCCCTGTAGCACTGTCAAGATGGTGAAGGTTACACTCCATCTCCTTAGCACAGTCTGCCATGTTTGTAAGATGCCCAGGATGCCCACCAAAATATTCTAAACCTCAGAAGTCTAGCTTGAATGGTCACAAAAGAAATTGCAAAAGAACTACAAGCAAACATGAAAACCAGTTTCAATATATAACATCCCAGTTTCAATCTATGACATGCTGAAGGGGAGATACAAGGAAGATTGACTAAACAAAATCTAGTCCAACCTAAATTTTTCTCTGAAAATGTAGGAGCTTGCATATGGTTAGGGTTAACTCTTTTTCCTGAAATTCATTTAGCTTCCACATAGACAAAACATTCTACTTATTGGTACTTTTAAGCCAGACTCAGTAAGTTCCAAATACTTTTTTAGATTTGGGATTTTAACTCTAAAATTACAAATGTTAATTCTTATAACTAAAATACAGAAATATTAAATGCTTTGACTTTACAATGAGCAATTTTCACTTTTTGCCCTCAACATTTGTTTTTGCAGGTAATTTCTCTGCTAAATGACACATTTGTTGACATTATTGTATGTAGATTTCTAGGAATAATGTGGCTCAACTAATCCTTACATTCAATTTATCTCAATCTCCCCATGTACGCACACACATACACACATGTACGCACACACATGTTCACACACACATACACACATTTACTCACACACATTGCAACCTTTCACTTCATGCAACCTTTCCTGATATGGAATCACACTAGAAGAAGGGAAACACTGTCCAAAAAACAAGAGGAAAAAAGGCAGCGATTACACCTGACAACGCACTGCTCAAATTCTAATTTAAAGAACACTTAAATCACACATCGGGTCTCGAAATATAATAAAGATCAAAATCCTTACTGTACATTGTGTAATTTGTTGAGATATGACATAACAGTCAAAATCACCAAACGATTGAGGGCTGGATTCAAATTATCAACGGAAATCAAAGCTAACAATTGAAGCAAATCATAATGTGACTCAGTAGTGTATATGGCCCCCATTTGCCTGTATTCACTCCCGACAATGTCTGGGCATGCTCCTGATGAGACGGCGGATGGTGTCCTGGGAGATCTCCTCCCAGACCTGGATTAGGGCATCAGTGAGCTCCTGGACAGTCTGCCTACACACTCTCAGTCTGCCACATGAGGCCAGGCATTATCCTGCACCAGGAGGAACACTGGGCCCACTCCACAATCGTAAGGTCTGACGATAGATCTTAGGATGTCATCCCGGTACCTAACAGCAATCAGGGTAGCATTGGTTCGCACGTGGAGGTCTGTGTGACCCTGCAATGATATGCCTGAACATCACTGACCCACCACCAATCCAGTCATGCTGGATGATGTCACAGGCAGCAAAACGTTCACCACAGCATCTCCAGACTCTTTCTCATCTGTCACATATGCTCAGTGTAAACCTGCTCTCATCTGTGAAAAGAACGGGGCGCCAAAGGTGAACCTGCCAATTCTGGTGTACTCTGGTGAATGCCAATCATGCTGCATTGGTGCTGGGCTGTTGGGCCCTCATGCCAACCTCATGGAGTCTGTTTCTGACAGTCTGGTCAGAAACATGCACACCAATAGCCGGCTGGAGGTCATTTTGGCAGTGCTCCTCCTATTCCTCCTCGCACAACGGAGAAGATACCAATCCTTCTGCTGTGTTGATGCTCTGATATGGCCCTGTCCAGCTGTCCTTGTGTAATAGCCCATCTCCTGGTATCTCCTCCATGCTCTTGAGACTGTACTGAGAGACACAGCAAACCTTCTTGTGACGGCAGGTATGGATGAGCCATCCTGGAAGAGCTGGACTACCTCTGCAACCTGAATGGGCTGCAGGTACCACCTCATGCTCCCAGTAGTGACAAGGACACTAGCAAAATGAATAATTAGAGAAGAATCAATCAGGAAGGATATAGAGGGAGCAATTGTCTGTGGCCACCACCTGCAAAACCATTCCCTTTTTGGGTGTTGTCTTGCTGTTGCCTCTCCAGTGCACCTGTTTCACTTCTATTTGCACCTAAACAGGTGACATTGATTCAAAATCACTTATGCTTTCTTACTGGATAGATTGATATCCCTGTTTAATTGACTGGATGTTATACTTTGATTATTACGTGTTCCCTTAATTATTTTGAGCAGTGTACTTCAATGTTCTTATTCAATGTATTAATGACCAAGCGTTGATTTTAAAAGCTATGAGTAAACTTTGGTCAGAGACTGTGCATTGAGTCAGAGCTTTTTGTCTCTGGCTGTATGACACCCTATACTTCTGCTTCCTGTTCATCTCCACCTGAGGCAGGGTTGAAAAGCAGCATGATTCTGTGAGCTCGCTCCCTCTGGAGAAAGATGGAAGACAGGGCTTTAGAGGAAGACACTGAATAAGATGTGACGTGTCTCATAGAAAGAGGTAAAGCATTCTGTATGATCTGTTTCTCTCCAGACACATGTGGTGTATGAATTCATCCATACACTGCCTATTCTAATGGCAACTTTGAAGTCAGTGTTTACTCAATTGTTTGTGTTAACACAATGAAGAATTATTCTCATTCTGAAATTGATTGTTTTAACCCATGACTTCCTATCTATTTTGGATGACTGTAGGAGGCTTAGTTGATACTGTTGTTGTTTCTTCCTGTGGGAATTTTTCTTGTGTGAAAAATGGTTTTCTGTGGTTATTTATATTTTGCTTTGAGTAAGAGATGATAGAGTAAGAGGTGTTATCTGGGAAGAATGTTTGTCATCCAGTCAGATGTGTCTCTTGACAACCAAGGACAGTGAGTGGCACCTGACAGAGTTCTGTTTCAGCTTTTATGTTGTCTACTATTTTTCTACTTTCACAATGAAGATATTACATTAGTGTTACAGAGAGGTCTTGAAGTCCTGGTTAAAGGTAAACGTATATCTAACATGAACATGCAACCTATTTCAAATGCTTTCAGATGTATGAAACAGCATTCAGACCGAGCAAACTTGTTGTGGGTTTATGGCAAGTATTGAAGCCTTATTTAATAATATGTGTCAAATGCAGTATGTTTATGAGATATGACGCACTCTAATATACTGAGGAACATAATCTCAAGAAGCATGTTCCTCAGCTGTGCAATGTTCCCCTTAAAGTGCCCGCGAACCAGACATCAATTCATAATAATGCTCACATATGTTAATTAAGTATCATCTTAACCACCCGCCAAGATATGAACACCAATAAAGGCCAATAACTGAAAGAAAGATTCGCTTTCAACTGTATTGCCTCTTCAGACAATGCTAAGGATGTGCACTTTATCCTCATTAACATGCATAACAGTTGTCCCACACACGGGAGAAATGACAGTGATAATCCCGCTCGTGTCTCTCAGCTAGACAGCTAGTCACATCCCAAAAAACACATTACGTTGTCACAACGCAGTGACAAACTATGTTCTGGTACTGGTTTTATCCTGGTACGATAGTATAGATTTGCATTATGAGTTGCATTATGAGAGTCACTCACAAGTATGTTTGGTTCAGATAAGCATTTAATTTGGGATTATATTCTGTTATCAAATGTGTGCATGGCATAGCAAACGCCCACAAGTCTTTTGCAAACAATTCCACATTCTGCATTAATTTCTTTTTGCTACCAGGTTTTTCTTAAGCTAGAATTGTCTGGTTATTAGGTCTGATCATGACCATCTATAAATGAAGGTGTATAGACAATGACACCTGTAGATAGATAGCTATCTAAACCAAAGTATGTTGTTTTGTAATGTTTTTGGGCAACATTGTTTGCATCCATCAGCTAGCTAGCTTTTTTCTAACTAGCAGTCCCAGTGCCAGTAAAGTGTGTGTTTGCATAAGCCATATTGTATACTACAATGGCCCAGATACAGCATAATTATTGCTTGAATCCATTCGCACAGTAAACTACATAACTATCTTGCCTTTAAAGTCACAGCTAGACTTCTCAAAATATCATATAAACTGAAATTTGACCAAAACAAATGTCTGGATTATGACTCAGCCCACATGCATTTATTAATTATTGCAATTTGAACTCTTAATATGTTCACCCGGCACAGCCAGAAGAGGACTAGTCACCCCTCTGAGCCTGGTTCCTCTCTAGGTTTCTTCCAGAATTTTGGCCACCGAATTTGAACACTACTGTTGTTTGATCCTTGGGGTTTAAGGTCGGGTGTTTTGTAAAAGCACTTTGTGACGACTGCTGATGTAATAAGGGCTTTATGAAATAAATTTCATTGATTGATTGATTGATTCACTAAAAGTCATTTGAAAATGAGATCTAACATGATTAAAACCTAAATATCCCGGCATAATAGCATACATACCAGTGAATCAGTGTGATATATAGACCAAGACTGTTTGTGTATCAAATGTACGCATGTAAAATTCTTAAATTGAATTCCGTCATTCTTCAATAAGCTTATTTGATGTTTTATAGTGTAGCTTGATGGCAAATAGTTACTTGACGTGTGTCTTTTTTAACCAACAATAAATAATTCAGTGCTTCAACTTCAAATACATATTCAAGTGTATTTTGATTGTAAATACTAAATTACAGTTAAAGTACATTCTAGAAATTGTACACTTTTGGTAACTGATTGAGTGTAATTTCAACAGAGCATTGGGCTAGGTACACACCTGTGTCCTCAATTACAATAAAAACACTTCAGGCAAATCCTACTATTGACAAGTTTGTTTGCCTTGTAATGGTCTGCCTTGGGTTGGAGGTTTTGATCATCCATAAAAGAATATACATAAATTAATCTATAATATAGGATGTCACGACATTTAAGTATTAAGAGTGTTATGATTATTAAGACAGGTCAGCATTGACAGGTTATGACAAGTCATGGCATCTTTATTTATTCATTATGGCAGTGTCATAAAACTTTAAGATGATATCTTCTCAAGAATGTGTAACAAATTTTATCCCATGGTAATGTTGAATAGGAATTTTTGATTGGCTTGGAGGGCAGATCTAGATCTAGCATTATTTCCCACACAGTGGAATTCAGTAGCTATGAAGTGTATTATTTTAGCTGCTTTGGAAAGCAAAAATCACCTTTAAAATGATTGGCATTGTATAATTTCGGTTGATGCGCTTTATGCGCATGCGTGTGAATGAGCACGTGTTTGTGCATGTGTGGTTGGGTGTTGCATGCTGGTGTGTTTGTGGTTGTGTGTTTGGTAAAGAACCATGTTAATATTCTGAGCATGGGATCAGCTATTTCCTGGGAGAGGTTGTCATGGCTGAGCTCCGGTGTCTGTTTGTATATTCCATCAATAAGGTGCAGTTAAACCTCCTCTGGCCATCGGAAAACTGTTTAAGTGGGGATACAGACAAAATCCCCTTTGGCTACAGTATATTGAAGGAATAGCCTGTGTATTTATTTTTGCTAAGCCAACTTGATTAAAATGTTTCTTTCTGCAACGTTGAGTGGAATTAACCTGAGCATTCCTTGTGGTCTTATAGGTAAGTGTTTTCACAGATATTCCACTGGCAACTAGATACCTGGATTAAACCGTATCTGAGAAAACACTGATGTTCTCTCTGTTTAGCTGTAGTTGCTGTTGACACCTCCCTGTGCCTCCCTCAAAAGATGCCTGCTCCAGGCAACTACCAGTGTTTACACAGTGTTCTCTGTCAGTACATCAGACATCAGGCTGAGACGAAGATGACATGAGCTCAGCAGGAGTGAGAGTGGTTACTACACTAATATAACATTTAAATCCCAGTTTGGATGCACAGAATTTCAAGCTGTTTATTTTAATGTCCACTCCCAATAGTAAACAGAAGCATGTGATCTACCGTCATTGTGACTAGACTCCAGCTACAAAGGACATGCTAGAGGCCAGGGAAGCTAACGGGAGATTGTTTTGACTTCTGTGAAGAGGGCTTAAACCTCTTGATCCCTTGCTGTTTGGAAATGGATGACCACAGCGACCATTCTGTGTTTCTTGGGTCAGCTCAGTAGGTGCTGGCTTCTCCAACAGGCGCCCTATAAGAAAACGTCTGCTGCCATGTTGCCACAACCTTTTAATTAAATGAAGGCACTGTGGGACACACACACACACACACACACACACACATTAAAAGCTGAGTCACTGTGGAGAGGAGACTTAGATGCACAACATCATCATCATTCTCCTGCTGTAGCCTCACACACACACATACACACAGCTAACATGCAACAAGCTGCAGACCATGGCTGTGAGTAAAAAGGGAAATGTTTCCTTGAAGGAGGGCCATACATTTAATGACAACATGCCAAAATCGTACCTTACCCCGCCACTCTTCACCACCCCCACAGAGAGGACGTCTCCAGAGAAATCAGGCTTGCTAACAGCTGATTCACCAAGATGACAGCCTGCTGAACACTGCTAGCATTGTCTGAAAGCATCAACATACCATCTTATGCTCCGATAATTTGTACATTATACTAGCTGTCATGTCATACACTACAAAGAGCACTCTATGTTCTTCTGGTTCATATGCCAGCGTGTCAGACATTTATAGATTATTTTTAAATGTATAATAACGTACACTAGTCTAAGGAGCCCAGGTTAGGGGACGGAGAGGAGGAGGGCAGGTCCAGACAAGGACATGCTTTATTTGGAGGACGCTTGGCCTGTCTTGCCTCATACTCTATGACTGACAGATTGCAGTAGGGCCCACCACTTGCAGGGAATGGCATCACACACATTTCCCCAGAAATCGGTCTTTCAGCGCTGTCTAAGCAGAGCGACAGCCATGACATCTAATCACAGCCTGGCTGGCACCTCATAACTCCTGCCTAATGTGCACCAGGTAGAGGGGAGTCGAGGGGCAGCAGGAAGGCACTGAGTGGATGAGACAGGACCAGTGGCTACTTATAGTATTATTTTCTATACACCAGCACAAAGCGGATCATTTACTTTACTATTTATAAGACATTTGTATATCCATAGCAACATGCAATGAATGCATTAGAGCAGAGTAGGTGTGACAACCACATAACATCACAGTTGTAGCAAGTACATTTTCCCTTGGGGGGGGGGGGCGATTTGGCTTTAGGAGGGACTGAAAGATGATGATGATGGATTCATAGGCACAAATGGAGGGAGGGAGCTGGGCGGATGCTTTGTAGGTCAGAAGGAGGATATTGTTATCAATGCTTTGAGAGGCAGGGAACCAGAGGTGTTCATGGAAGACTGGGGTGATACGCTGCCAAGACAGTTGGGTCAGAGCTCAGGCTTTAGAACCATTCTGAACCTATGGGCGTGGTTGAGTTTATTCCAGAGGGTAGTTTCAATTTTGCACATTTTATATATTTACCTTAACAGTTATAAGCTATCTAGAATGCATACGTTCAGTTGTGAATTCCATACAGTGACTAGTTTGCACTGTGTGCGCTGTCCTACAGGAGTCTTCAGTCTCTCATCCTTAAACATGCAGCATGTTACTTTATTAGAGACATTAAGCTGTATGAACAACACTCTGCTCCAGCCCTCTGAGCTTCTTTTCCAGCCAGAGCAATAAAACAACCTCACAGAGAATGAGCACAGACAGACACCTTTATTGCCAGCAGAGGTGTGGAAATGGAAATGGTTTGAAACCAAATAGAAAGGAGTCATGAATATACATAAATGTATTGCTAACCGTCGTGAACCAAGCCTATACCATTTAATAACCTGAATGTAAACAGTGCCACTGTGTGGAATGATAAATCAAGAAAACGATTTCTGAATGTAAACAACATATTATTTGAGCATTTTACGTCAATAATTCAGTAAAACAAAAACTGGCTCAAACAACGGTGACGATTACTAAACTGACAGAAATAAAACCTCTGCACTGGAGGGCACAGACTGGACCAGTCAGATGTCCATAGACAAACAGAGGTGATGTCCAGGGCGGGGGGGCAAGTGGACAGCAGCTGAATGGCTGAGACAAGGGGTTTTGCCCTGATCGATATCTTCTTGTTTGAGGATAGGTAGACTCACACATGGTGAACTCAGTGAACGATACAGCTTCCTGCAGCACCCTCAACCTGGGGCCTATGTTACAAGCTGCGTAATGTAATATGAGGTAACACGTTAAAATAAGAATGCAATCTGTTTAACCTACTTTAGTTCACAAGTGAAATGACAAGGTATTTACTTGAAGGTTGACTTTGGGCATGAAAAAGGTCAGACTCTGCCTTTCTCCATTTGAAAGCAGACAGCGGATGTGTCTTTGGTGGTTCATGGATGACGTTGATAGATAACTCCCAGTCTACTGCAGTAGTGTCCAGAGTAGTGCCGACTGGTCCCACAGACTCCTTCCATATTTCTACGTTATTTTCACCGGGTAATTTATTTGTAAAGAAGCTGTTGAGCTAGAAACAAAACCACACATTTGGAGCCAAATCCTTTTGATACATTTGATAATCATTAATAATCATTGATAATCATTAAAATACATTGTATGGTTGTGTTCTTATCAGTAATACAATTAAAAGCCATTCTTCTTCTTGTTTCCCTGTCCAAACTGTTTTTCTATAGTAAAATTATTGAAAGATAAAAAGTTGAACAATATTGAATATTTTTATGGTATATGCTACACCGCCAAATCCAGCTATAATGTTTTCATAAATGACATGACAAAATGCATGAAATAATAAGCAGAACAGAGAATCTGTTATAGAGAGTTTAGTTCTGTGTTAACCCTGATTATAGCATTCAAGCTTACAGCAATCAAGGCAGGAGATGACAAGTTCCTGGATTTGGACCTGAACTGCTTCTGTTATTTGTTAGCAATTAGCCTATAGTAGTTAGATAATGGATTTCCCCAAAACATTATTGATTAAATGTTAATTAGAAGTAGCATATGCTTACCAGACAGAATGGTATCATGAATATTTTAATCAATTCATTGGGAATTTGTTTTGCAAACTTCATTACATTTGCGCTTGAAGAACACTGATAAACTTGACTGCCTCTTGCCAGATGCACAACTGGAAGGGTACTTACACCAAAATAATAACATTTCTCAGTCTGTTATTTAGTCCTCAAAAGTGGTCTCCTGATGTGGTTCATGCATTGTTATGGCTAGAAAGTTTGATATTTCCTACAGCGAAAGTTTAATAGAATAAAATATGTGATGAAAAGATCTAATGGAATCAAGCTAAAAATCTAGAAAGGATCCTTCAATATCTGAGCAGTCCCTGTTGACTAAAATAAAGTGCAAATTGACACCTCAAATTTCTTGCTTTCAGTTCTGATTTCAATATTTGCCTTATACTACAAGTATAACACCTACAGTACAGTGCTGCTCAAAGTTTTGCATACTTTTGGAGAATTGGTAATATATGTACCATTTGTAAAGAAAACATGAGCAGGCAAAACACATGTCTTTCATTTCTTATGGGATTCACATTCAACCGTAGGTCATAACAGAATGGCACAATCATAAAACAAAACATGGCCCCTGTTCAAAAGTCTGCATACCCTTAGTTCTCAATACTGGGTATTGCCCCCTTTAGCATCAAAGACAGCGTGTCTTTTGTAATAGTTGTCTATGAGGCCCCAAATTCTTGCAGGTGGTATATCTGTCCAGTCGTCTTGGCAGAAGACCTCCAGGTCATGCAAAGTCTTTGATCATCTTGCATTAACCGCACCTTTGAGATCTCCCCAGAGTGGTTTGATGATTTTAAGGGCAGGAGACTGTGATGGCCACTCCAGGACCTTCACTTTTTCTGCTGTGAACGAAGCCTATACATGTTTTCTGTTCACTATAGGCCTTGTTGACCCTATAAGCCCAGTGGTTGTGACCATAAGGCTCTGTTTTGGTCTCAGCACTCGAAATCACAGTGTGGCAATGAGGCAATGAGGTGTGTCAAGGTGTTGTCAGGCTTATTGTAACCAGGCTTATTGTGGCATTGGAGCAGTAAAGGCTTCTTTCTGGCAACTCGACCATGCAGCAAATTTTTGTTCAAGTTGTATTGTGCTCCTTGAAATAACCACCCCATCTTTTTCCAGAGCAGCCTGTTTTTCTCCTGAGGTTACCTGTGGGTTTTTTCTTTGTATTCCAAACATTTCTTCTGGATATTGTGGCTTGGTATCAAAAGATCCCAGAATTTTCCACTTCTTAATAAGTGATTGAACAGTACTGACTGACATTTGCAAGGCTTTGGATATCTTTTCATATCCTTTTATAAAGTTCCATTAACATGTTACACAGGTCTTTTGACAGTGATTTTCTGCTCCCTATCGCTCAGTAACTAGCCTGCTCATTGCATCCATGTGAGAGCTAACAAACTCATTGACTATTCACACACAGACACCGATTGCAATTTGAAAAGCCACAGGTGTGGGAAATCCATATTTAATTGTAATTTTCACCTGTATGTGTCACCTTGTGTGTCTGTAATAAAGCTAAACATTCAAACAAGGCCATTTGGGTGATTTCTGTCATTATCATTATCAAAAATTGCTTCATATGATTACTTTTTTTGCATGATCAGTGGTATTTTCTAAATCAATGCCACAAAATCACAATTTCTGCCGGTGTCTGCAAACCGATGAGCACAACTCTATATGTTATTTGGTATCTTAGATGTTCATTTATTAGACCTATTAGGCCTATGTTCTGGTTTGGGATTGGTTTCTTGTGCTGGAGATTCCTGACAACATGCATGTACATCCATTCTGTTCAGGTTACACATCATATCTAAAACTCAGAGACTATTGTTTGATTTTATTCGCACTCAAGGTTTTAAAGGGGTAATTTGTAGAATCCTGCCTCTAAATACTAACACAACTTTTCTCCTCTTCCTTTACCGAACAAGACCGGAATAGTATTAGCTAGTCCGGGATGGTTTAGGGTTGGAATATTAGTACAGCAATTGTCTAATGTCATTGCAAACGGAGAGATTGACTGGCAAGGAAGTTTAAATGGGAAATATATCGGGCGCTCAGATAAGTATTATAGAATAATATTATCAGAAATATTACCTAAGACATAAATTGCAGATGTTTATCTGTCATTTTTGTTTGTACTAGTATTGAAGTAAAAATCTTCCATATTGCCCTATAACAAAGGCTTTCAAACTACAGGTATAAGAGATAGCAGGACCAAAAAGGATATTGCCAAACTTTCTAACAAATTGCTTACACATTTTTTGTTTTATTGACAGTTGTAATCATGGGGACACGTGAAGAAGGGACATAGTGGTGAAGAGAGCCGTGTGTGTGCATGGGGCTGGGAATGGTCCTGGGCATACATTTTAAACTGCTTGAGCACTGCAACTACATATCAATAAAATGGGTGTAAAGCCCTAATGGTCTAACAAATACAGAGTGGCTGCAGTTCCCCCTCAGTGGCTGCACTGTTCTCAGTCACTTATCCATGACTCTGCTGGCAATTGTCCACAAAAGACATGATCGACATATTTGAAACTTAGTTGATTGTCTGTTGTAACCACAGGCTTTTGCAAACAGAAGTACAATACAAACAAACACTACACAGACAGTCAATTGGTATTTCATGTTCATCATTGTAAGAATACAGAACCAGATGGATTGGTTCTTCACACAGAGCGTAAGTTTCATTCAGAATTCAAAAGTCAAAAACAGAAATTCAGGCAGGCAATGGTCAATACACAGAAAATTTGAAAAGTGAAAGTACAAAATCAGGCAGGCTCAAAAACAGGGTCAGGACTAAACAGGTAGAAAACTGGATAATTTAACTAGAGAATACTCTACAAAAATGCTTAGTATGGTGTAATTGAATACAAATCAATACCTCACAAAGAAAATAGTGCAACAAACTGAGCTAAATAGAGAACCACTAAAGAAAACTAGGTGCTCAAATTTCAGGTGATTGGGAACCGGGGACTGAGTTGCGTTCATGGTCAACGGGAGGTTTGCTGTGTTCAGGAACCAGAGGATGAGAATTGAAAGGTGAACTGGGAGTTGGTCTTACAATCATTGCAAACATTAGTTAAACATGAGGCAAAGGCATTTGTTCTTTTTCAGTATGCCTGGTTATATATTAGGACATAGATAAAGCCTAAAGATGACTTAATCTCACAAAATAATTACTATTTTACCCCAATACAATGTATTTGTTCTAAGACACAACTCACAGAGAAGGTTGCAACCATCATAATTTGATATTTTCAAAGATTTTTTCACCTTATCAATGTGATAAGAAGTTGAATGTCTTGGCAACATGTTCATTGAAGGACACTTGTCTCCATCTTCAACACATCCAAATTGCAACAATGAGGCAAGGCCATAATCAGAAATTGAAGAAGAAATAGTAAAGGTGATTAACAACAAAATGTGTGTCTGGTTGCTCTTCACATTGCGGTCCAGTTAGATGTTGACCTGCGCAATAAGCTAGGCTAGTACTAGGAGCAGTTAAGACGATGCAGTCAGTGAAGTTGTTTTTGTAAAAAGCAGTTGTATTATTTGTATTTGAAAGAGAGTAGCTATCCCAAGAGTGAGGTCTGTGATGGAAATTTAATCTATAGACACTCTTAAAGGAGTAAGAACAGAGACAAAATTCTCTTGGCACAATTAGCAGTTTATTTGCAAATAGAAAGACGCATCTTATGCGTACAGAGTAATCATTCGAGGAGCCTCTACAGGAAATACATGATCAGTCAGTATTAATTATAGTTAAAAGGGGTGTGGCAAGATGATACCCATCAATCTTAGGTCACACAGATGGGAGGGTTGTCCCCCCACCTCATCCTTCCTGCCATAATGTTGATTACAGTGTTTACCTAAAGGGCCAATTGCTGCTACCTTCCCCCAACAACCACATTCCTAAGGAACAATGGACAAATACCCTTATTGGTTTAGCCAGTTGAGCAGATGGTCAGAGTACCCAGTGATCCTCGAACATTACAGAGATGTGTCACAACCAAAGACAAGAGTTTCATACTAGGTAATAGATAAGCAAACAAGTCTCCAATGTACATTAGTTAAGAAATTGCCACAACAGGTCTCATGGTAGTGCTCTGAGGCTACTTAGAGAGATGCTATAAGCCCACGATGCCCATGGTGGTGCTATGGGCAGGTTGGGAACATGCCAGTCTCTCATGGACTGCTGGTGTGAGATGCCAGTCTCGGGCAGCTGGCCACTGTTCTGTTCTGTGTGCCCCAGGGTTCTCAGGGGACCTTCAATAGACAGAGGCTCCTCCAGCCCTGGGCTTGCTAGAATCTCAAATGGAGAGAGGCTGGGGAAAACAAAGTCCACATATTGCTAGGTAGCTAGCCGCTGACTGTTCCAAATAATATCCCCTAACCGACTAAACCTTTACAGGGGTTATAAATGTTTGGAGTGGTGGTTGTAAAGCTGTACACTCTCATATACTCAATCACGTTCTGTAGTATATTGGAATGGTTTATGACAGTGTGGTGATCTTTTTGCATTGTCATTGCGGTTGACACACTTTTAGGATTTATGCCAGACTCTAAAATTGAAGAGAAGAAGTGTTAAAACCAATGGATTATGACTCATCTAAAATGAGATGAGTTAGCTTCTGTGTGTGAATTGTGAATGTGTCCATATTATCATAATGATAGCCTCTGCTTACAATTGTTCTCTCTTTGTTCTTTCCTTTTCTCTCCTCTTCTACTGTCGCAACAGGATCTGCTGAGACCTTTTCAGGTATGTATTATTTTACTGTAATGGAAAATGTGTTTCTGCCATTAAATGGACCTTTTAAAATGCTTAATTCTTTCTACTAAAGCATTGTGTTTTCATTTGCTGTGCAATGTCTACATTGTATCCCAGTGCTGCAGATGTGAATGTTATTGTTGGTAAAGCTTCTGTGCATAAATATCATTTCAGATAAGACTGTCACGCAGGTGGGGGCAGAACACATTCTACTGGTATATTCTGTGTTCTGAACGGCTTCTGTTAGCATATTTTACTGTACATTCCATTGTTGTCGATGACTAATTCGCTGTTACTTTTCTGATGGCGGGTATGTAAAATAGTGGCCTTAGTAGGCTATACTAAACAAAGGTCCGTATATACCACTACTGCAGTCTAGATAATTTTCTCTCTGTCAACTAGTGAGACACAACAGTAATCCAGCCAATACAGGGAACATGAAATGAAGGAGTCCGGTCCCCATGATTATCCTGTAGTGAACATAGCACATTCAGATTAATGTACATGAAACTCAGGTGAGAACATATTTCTCTCAATGCAGAATCAGGCACATCAGACATTACATCAGAAACTTAAAGATGTTTGAGAGAGAGACTTTCTTCAAAGATGTAGAGATTCAATTAGAAGGCCAGAAATTTTGACAGAGTTCAGGGCTAATAAAGCTGAATGCTGATAACTTTTTTAGGATGTGTTTGATAAGGCTTCCCTCCACAAAGAGCAGAGCTTAATGACTGAGCTGGACATCAGATCATAAGAAAAAGAGCCACTTTCATTCTTAATGACTGTGGAATGATCTTGGTTCCACTTTGAAAAGGACAGGGCTGCATCAGACACTGGTGACTCAGGAAAGAGAAATCAGAGGAGTTGCACTGTCTTGGTTTCCACTGCCCCTTTCATGTCTTTGATGTGAAAAACAAGAGAAGTTCAAAGAAAAAATAATTTGAATCAAAAGGTGCACCTTTTCTAACTTTTGAAGTTAGCTGTTACTTCTTGATTTCACCCAACTTCTAGAAGTTAGCAGTATGGTTTCTTTCTGGTGTCTTGCATTATGAGCTTCTCGTTGATGGGGCCCCTGTCGGACGCAAGCTGTAACAACCAAGCGTTAAGTTAACAGACCTTTGAAGGCCATGTAATTAATTCCCTTTGACTGTGTCATTCAGTGTGTTCTGATGGAGGAACAGGAGGGCAGCCATGTGTTGCAATACTGGCACTTCACACTCTGAGACAGCTGCTGGAATGAGTGTGAATTTATCAGCCAGTCATCTGCACCCTGCTTTGCCTCGGCCCACCACACTCTCCCCCACCCGGAATTAATGACTGCCTCTCCTTATTTGCACCCAATCATGACCAGGATGCTGAGGCAATTGAAAATGTTTACTAGAATTGCAAAAACCCCTCCATGTTACGCAAAGTGGCCTGTTTTCCCTTTGATGGGATTGCTAATCACAGTGGCGTTATTTATGTGTGTTTTGAATTGGAGATGAGCCTAGCCAGTGATATTGGAGAGGACCCAACCCTGGCTGCTGAAACCTTATGGAGAATATTTCTCTAGCAGTCCCTTTTCTCTCAGTCCAACCGATTGGGAACAGAATAACCTTGCTTTGAGGCTTCTTCGTGTTGCTGTTTTGACTGCCAACTATATTACACTGAAATAAAAACAGACATCAAAACACTTCACACAGTTGTTGGCTCCTCTGCTGGGGTACTTACTATAAGTATGTCAGAGCAGCCTTTCGGGTTTCAATCAGACACACTAAAATAAATAACATATTTCTACACTGGAGCAAACTTAATCAACATACATTTGTTTGTTTTATAATAATTTGGTAATTATATTCAGCTTTATTTGGAGTATTATTCTGTGCTCTAGTTGTCCACTATAGATTCACACTTCAATGGAAGTTGGTTGGAGTTGAAGACATAAGCCTTTCTGAGGATGAAACAAGATAGATTCCTTAAACACATCAGACATTGTGGGAACTAAGACTGTTGCAAACCACCACACTTGAATTGAGAATTAAAGTATTTCCTTAGGATAACAATCATATACCTCAAGAAACTAGGACTTTAGTAAAAAATTTACTGATGCACGGCAAAAAATAACTTTCTCAAAAGAAAGTTAAAAGAAACTTGAAACAAATAAAATATGCTTGAGTCAAGGAAAACAAATCTGCCAAAGGAAAAAGAAAATATATTTTTTGTAACAAAAAGGAACATTCTGAAAAGCTACAAAGTCCTGTTCAGACAACTTGATTATTAATATAAGACAATAAGAACATTAGGCTTGTTTAGAATCGATGTGAATGAATTACACTATGTAGCTAGTTTTCTACTGTGTGTGTGTGTGTGTGTGTGTGTGTGTGTGTGTGTGTGTGTGTGTGTGTGTGTGTGTGTGTGTGTGTGTGTGTGTGCGTGCGTGCGTGCATGTGGTTGATGATGAACCAAAATATGCAGCAGCTGTGGTTTAGAATGAAATGGAAAGTTCATTGCTGCAGGCAATCTGAGGCACACTACCATTCAAAAGTTTGGGGTCACTTAAAAATGTCCTTGTTTTAATGGCAATTGTTTTGTCCATTAAAATAACATCAAATAGATCTGAGAAAACAGTGTAGACATTGTCAATGTTGTAATTGTCTATTGTAGCTTGAAATGTAAGATTTGTAATGGGATATCTATATGCAGAGGCCCAACCATCACATCTGTGTTCCAATGACACATTGTGTTTGCTAAGTTTATCATATTAAAAGGCTAATTAATCATTTGAAAACCCCTTTGCAATTGTTAGCACAGCTAAAAACATTTATGCTGATTAAAGAAGCAAAAAAACTGTCTTTTTTTAAATAGTCGAGCATCAGCAATTGTGGGTTCAATTAAAGGCTCAAAATGGCCAGGAATAAAGAACTTTCTTCTGAAACTCAATCAGTCGATTCTTGTTCTGAGAAATGAAGGCTATTTATTCCATGCAAGAAACTGACAAGAAACTGAAGATGTCGTACAATTCTGTGTAAAACACCCTTTACAAAACAGTGCAAACTGGGTCTAAACAGAATAAAAAGAGGAGTACGAAGCCCCGGTGTACAACTAAGGGAGAGGATAAATCATTGGTGTCTAGATCGAGAAACAGATGCCTCAAAGGTCCTCAACTGGCAGCCTCATTAAATAGTACCCATAAAAAAACAGTCTCAACGTCAACACTGAAGAAGCAACTTCAGGTGGCTGGCCTTCTAAGCAGTGTTGCAAAGAAAAGGTCTCAGACTGGCCAATAAAAATAAAAGATTAAGTTGGGCAAAATAACACAGATTTTGGACAGAGGACGATAAGATAAAAAGTGTTATGGTGTTCAGACCAGAAAGAAAAATATTCAAGAAATCTCTTCAGATTTCCTTAACAAATTAACAACTAGAATGTAAAAGGTCTGAAAGGCTGTAAATGCTACAAATGAACCGTGTCAATTACTATATTTCCTGTTCACTTTGACATATTTTATATTCAAATTCATTTCATGTATGTTTTCTTGGAAAACAAGGACATTTGTTAGTGACCCCAAACTTTTGACTGGTAGTATATATATCTCCACAGGAGGTTAATTTCTTGCTTCTCGCCGCATTGGCTCAGCTCATTTGAATCATGTTAGTTTGGCTGTCTATTCCCATTATTACTATCTGAAAATGCAGGTGTTTTTTTCCACTTTGTAAATGTCATCCCGGTTTGGAGGTGTCTGACGACCCAGGCATGCAAATGTGCTTTTGATGTTTTCTTCGGGCAGTGACTAGGAGTCTTGTTCCTCTCCTGGTGTGAATCTGAGGCATTTAAAAGTGTTCTCTATTCTTCTTCTCATGTCTTTTGGCCCCTGCTGGATAAATATAGCACAAGGTGACTTTTGATTTACCCCCTCCCTGCAAACAAACCCTTTTCTGTGTGAAACCCAAATGGGTGCTTGGTTTCAGCTTCTAATGATGAGGACAGAGTGTTGTGGAAATAATGACCATGCAGGCAGGCACAGGTGTGTCTCTATTGGTCCTCTTCATCTGCCTGTCTTTCTGTCTGTCCGTCTGAATATTTCTCCTCTCTCCCTCCCACTCTCTCTACTTCAATCCCAGTCCTCCACTCACTCTTGCACTCTTAGTTTCACTCTCTTTAGACATTTTCAAATGTTCTCCCGTTCATGAAAACAATTCATTTTGGAGTAGATTGTATGATATATGTGAAATACAAACTATTTGTCAAATAGTTGAATTTTTAGCGCGTTTACAGTTTCCTTGTTTGTCTTCTTGACATTCAACCTGGTTTCCAATGTGGAACGCTGTGTAAAATGCACATTAAAAAAGAGAATGCAATGATGTGCTAATCATTTATCCCTATGTTTAAGTAGCACAAAGACAAAATCTAAAATGTTAAAACTGAGAAATGTTATTATTTTAAAAAAAATACGTGCCCATTTTGAATTTGACGTCAGCAACATGTTTAAAAAAAGTTGGGACAGGGGCATGTTTACCACTGTGTTGCATCACCTCTTAACAATACTCTAAGCTTTTTGGAACTGAGAATTGGAATTGCTGTCGTTTTGAAAGTGAAATGTAGTCCCATTCTTGTCATCTGGAAGGCAGCTTACAGCTCTGGAAAAAATTAAGAGACAAATGCAAAATTCTCAGTTTCTCTGGTTTTACTATTCATATGTGTTTGATTAAAATGAAAATGTTTGTTTTATTCTATAAACTACTAACAAAATTACTCCCAAATTTCAAATACAAACATTGTCATTTAGAGAAGATATTTGTAGTAAATTACTGGTCAAAATAACCAAAAAAGATGCATGGTTTTCAGACCTCAAATAATGCAAAGAAAACAAATTCATATTTATTTATCTACAACCAAATTATTTATTTTACAGAAATCAAAATTTGGTGGAATAACCCTGATTTTTTTAATCACAGCTTTCATGCATCTTGGCATGCTCTCCACCAGTCTGTCACATTGCTGGTGGGTGACTTCATGCCACTCCTTGCACAAAAATGTAAGTAGCTTGGCTTTATTTGATGGCTTGTGATCATCCATCTTACTCCTAATTCCAGTGGTTTTCGATGGGGTTCAGGTCTGGAGATTGGGCTGGCCATGACAGGGTCTTGATCTGGTGGTCCTCCATCCAAATCTTGATTGACCTGGCTGTGTGGCATGGAGCATTGTCCTGTTGGAAAAAACTATTCTCAGAGTTGGGAAACATTGTCAGCGCAGAAGGACTCAGGTTTTCTTCCAGGATAACCTTGTACTTGGCTTGATTCATGTGTTCTTCAGAAATACAAATCTGCCCGATTCCAGCCTTGCTGAAGCATCCCCAGATCATCACCGATCCTCCACCAGATTTCTCAGTGGGTGAAAGACACTGTGGCTTCGCCAGGTCTCCATATAACCATTAGATGGTGTTGGAAAAAGCAGAAAATGTAACTCATCAGAGAAGAGAATCTTACTCTATTCCTCTACAGTCCAATCCTTATGGTATTTTGCAAACTTCAGCCAGGCTCTTTTTTGCTTCTCATTGATGAAGGGCTTTTTTCTAGCTTTGCACGACTTCAGCCCTGCCCCAGGAGCCTGTTTGGAACCATCCTCACAATGCAATTCACTCCAGCTGCTGTTTGCCATTCTTTTTGTAGGTCACTTGATGTCATCCTACGGTTGTTGAGTGACATTCCAAGTTCACATTCCGGTCATCTTGGTCAGTGTGTAGAAATTTTTGCCCTCTGCCAGTCTGTACCTTTGTTTTCTCTAATGTCTGTTGCTTTACCTTGTTCTTATGAACCGCAGTCTTTGAATTTTTCATTACGGAAACAACCTGCTCACTGTATCCCACTGCCAGTAAAGCCAGAAATGAACTCTTCTTATCCTCAAAGCTTTTCTTTTCAACTCTTTTGTCATGCTGAATATTTAGTTATTTTTTATTCAAATTACATTTGAGGTACTACTTATGCTGTTCATCCCACCCAGTTGGTCCTATTGCAAGAAAATTGTGATGACCACAGCAGTGTTTTTATACTTTTCCTCATTACATTTAATTTGGTTCAGGTAATCACCTAATCAGTACCACATTAAGGAAAATGAAGTGTGCCTTTGTTGGAATTTAACAGACACAGAAATGGAATGGCTGCCATACATGTAGAGGACGGTTTTCCACTTTCACTCAGTCCATTCAAAATGAGCTCGGGTCCAGTGAAAGCAATTTCTGGATCTTGTTTTTAAAGCTCCGGAGAAAATTAAGAGACCACTGCACCTTTTTCTTTCCTTTCGAAAAACACGGTTATACATTTGTGAATGTGTATGGAATACATATATTCGTTTGGATATACAGTGGCCTGCAGAATTATTGGACCACTTGGTGAAGATTACCCCAAAAAATCTAGTGATTAGAATCACATTGATATGCCTCAGTAGACATACTGTACGTCATCATAAACTGTCCTGAGCCCCCTTGGAGTTGTGCGATGAGGCAGAGCCTTAATCACAAATTCGATGACATAAAATTTGGATGAAAAAAATTAATGAAAATTAGTGAATGAAAGAAAAAGAAAAATGACAGTAATTGAGGTGAAATAGTTCATAGAAAAAATACATTCCTAATGAAAAGACATGTATTTTTAATTAAAGCATGTCACAATTCTTATGAACCAAATCAAATGTAACAATTTTCTTATTCATATATCTTTTTCAATAACTAATTTTTCTTCCTATTTTGATAGAAAGGTAAAGGGAGCATGTGTGTCAACTAATTTCAATATTCCAGTGAAACAGGAAGTCATGATGACCATCTATGTTCCTAATAACTCAAATGAAGTCATACAAATGGGATTGAGCATCCAGAGGTGCCAATATTAGTGCATTTCTTTGGTACAAAATGACATTTGACATTTTGGTGTGCTTAATATTAAATATTTTATCACAATTAAAGGTTTGATTTTCCTCATGATTTCAGTTTAAGATCAATATGATAAACCACAAGGCAAGAAAAACATCATAGCCTTTTTTGCTAATCTTTACCAAGGGTTCAATTATTTTGGAGGGAACTGCATATTATTTTGCAACAGTTTTACATATTTGCACTATTTTTTTTATTAATTGTTTTTCTGCATGTCTCTCTCTGAGAATCACTTGTTACCAGAATGGGAATCAAGTGTGTTCACAATATGTTTGCTAATATTCAGACATATTTATCTGTAGAAATCGTATTTAGAACACCTCAATTGTAAGCAAGGTTTACACACCATATACCACCATATACAAAAATGGCTAGTATAAAACTAATATATAGTGAGCAATGAATATGAGGTATGGATATACAATAGATATACACATTACATATATAGAATTTCTAAAATGCTGTTATTTTGTTCAGAGGTGGCAGTAATATTAGTTCTCTTAGTCTCAATGGGCCAGATGTGCAATTGATGAGGGCCACAACATGGAAAAATAAAGCGTTCAAGTGGTGGGATTGTTTGGTAACGTTTGAACTAGCCAGAGGATCATTTTGTGGGAAGGGGTTGACTGGGGTGGGAAGGGTCAGCGATGATATTTCCTGTGCATTTCACTTCACAGCCCTGGAGTCATGGAGGGCCTACTCTCTCTCTCTTTGTGTGTGTTGTAGTTCCTGTAGTCTTTCTGAGTCACTGCACTCATTCTGAGCTAGGAGATCAATAACGCCAACTGGTGCACAGGGCTTTTATATTAGGAGTATTAGGGTTGTAGCTGCAAGTACATTGGACATCTATAATGGTCAGGCTTTGTGTTTTGTATTGTGCTTTCCAACGTCCTGCTCTGTTATGGTACCTGCGCTGTTACATGTAGTTGTGTGTCTCAATCCCAAAATAATTACCACTACACACAAACATCAAAGCAGTGATCATAATTGCAGTAATTCTAGACCTTTACCCTTTCTATTGCCCATCTGTCTGTGTCCAGTTGAAGGTCAAAACCTGGGGACGGATAATGTGTCGGTGATTGAGGGGGAGATGGCCACCATCAGCTGCAGAGTGAAGAATAATGATGACTCGGTCATCCAGCTCCTCAACCCGAACAGACAGACCATCTACTTCAGAGACGTCAGACGTAAGTGCTGCATCATGCCAGAAACAGGAATACCTCATTTATTTATAATATTATTTAATTGACGACGATATATTCCCAACAACGACACATCGTCTCACATATTAACTATCAGGTTATGATTTCATATATCCGATTTAAGGCCGCTTGTTGTTAAAAGCAAAAGATTTTGTTTTAGTCTTTTTTTTATATAAAACTAATGCACCATGATTCTTTTGGTGCTGGCTTCATATTTCAAGTGTAACTGTACATTACTAATATGAATAGGATGCTTTACATACTTGATATAATCACCCAATAGTTATTGAGCAGATTTTATTTAATGTTTTTTTAGGTAATTTGTTCAGACAGTTTCTTAGAATATGAAGACAATCTAAGTTTGGAGCATGTTTATGCATAAGCATATGGCCTTCTCTACATTTAACTTGAGTTGGCTTGTGTATTGCTAGTTTGTGTCATGGACTGGCAACAGGCTTCAAGGTGATGAAAAAACAATTTTCATATTTTATCACCATAATTCCTTTTAAATTTCTAAGATGGATCCAGACTAGTGTTGCATTTTTCCAATGTATGGCAGAGAGTTATGGAAAGAATATACAATATTATCTAATACTGCTGATGGACGTGCAGTTTCACTCTGTAGCTCACCCTGTGTTCACTTTGTCCCCGGTGAGGTAAAGGACAGATGACAATAAAAATAACACAAGGACACTTGAAAGACACAGACTTGAAAGATACAATAGAATGGTGTACGATGACTCAAATCTGTGTAATTTCCTGTATTTTGTGTCATTATCAACAAAACCTTGTGAACAGTTCAGCAAACTTCCACTTTCCCATTTCAAGCCAAACGCACACAGTCAGCAATGAAAAAGTACAATAATAAAGTGTTATTACAGAAACCACTGGGCACCTGTAAAGTTCCTGAAGTTAGAATATTAGTCTGAGCTCTGACCATATCTATATGCTGCTCATGACTGAACAATACACCTGCAGTGGAGCCTGGTAAACCCCTGGGCAGCAAGTCTATTTTGGTCTATTTTGATCTGATCTCCCAGTGGGCTGTATTCTGTGGGGACCACACTCTGACTGGTTGCACTGTTACCTGTCACCAGGGCCTCTTTCTTCAGTGCCAGCCATTGTGTAGGCGAACGAAAACAACTGGGACATACAGTCACACAGGGAAATAACAGATACAAACAGACACAAAACACTCCACCAGGAAAATAATACAGAACTTTTAATATACACACCCACCCAAAATAAATTCTGTTTCAAAAGTTTCTATATTTTTAAATACCAAATATCTCAAACAAGCATTACTAGTACAGCAACATTATTGGCCTGAACTCTTGAAAATATGTGCTTGTGTTTTAATAAATGGGGGGCCTTCAGAGTATTCAATCCCCTAGATGTTTTCCAGATTTTGTTGTGTTAAAAGCTGAATGTACAATGGATTAAATGTTAGATATCTGACAATATTGCATATTGTGCTGAAGCCCTGAACTGTTAAGGTGAAAAAGTTTTGGATGCTACATCTCTACATTTATCTTGTTAATTCAAGATACTGTCTTGAACTCTTTTGTAATAACAAGAACAAATTAATCTTGTTATTTCAAAACAGTTATGTAACAGTAACGAGTAACTTAGAAATATTTTTTTTTTAAGTCCATCTTAGAATATTGGGTTTGGCCATTGGATTTAATTCTAATGAAACAATCCTTGCCAAATAAATCTCATTAATGCTCAAATAGTATTTGTTTCCAAAAATCCAGATCCATTTTTAGTATAGCCACAATATGGTTCCAATATAGGCTACTGTACATAGCAGCTTTGGTTCACCTTGCAATTTATTTATTTTTTCTATCAAGGTCTTATGTTTGTTCTATTAAAAAGAGCCTTGAATAATAAACATTTTTTGGGGAACTATATGGTCAAAATAACCTTTAGGCTACATCCCCCAGGTCAAGATCATTAGTATTATCCTGGAGTACATTTCACTGTCATGTGTTATATAAGGGTAGTAGCCTAATCCTTCTAGTTGTGGATGAATTTGAAAACGAATCACAACATCTTAACAAGAAATTAATAAGGAATCAGCTGTGCATCTTTCAACGGCAGAAAATCTGCCAGACACAACTCCCAAGTGTTAATGATGGCAGGCCCATTTCATATGCTTTTTGTATCTTTTATGATAGATGTTTCTGCCAAAACATGATACAAATTAAAAGGAATACAACATACACTTTCTGAAAATAAAAACAGCATAAGGTGCTTTACATATCAATGAATCAGAGAATTGGTTTATCTAAAACTAAAGAGAAAAACCATAATAACAACTATCTCAAAAAACAAGATAAACTTCAAAAATATATGTTTATATGTATTTATATATATCTCATTATTACGAGATAGGGCAACACTTTATTTTGAGGGGTCCAAAAAGTGTGCCTGTAGCTCTACAGAATGTCTACTATCTGAAACATTTTAACTAACTATTTATTAACCCTAACCCATATCTGTATCCTAACCATAATTTTTATTATATCCCTAACCTTAACCCTAACCCTAAACCTTAATTTAAATCTAACCTTATCCTGAGCAAGCAGTTGTTCATCTACCAATATTTTTTTTTTAATTTGTTGAAAGTTTGTTGATATTATTACTATCTATAGAACATCTACAGATGGAAATTGGGACTCCCAAAATAAAGTGTAAGCCAAGGTAGTTATCTCGTTATTATGAGATAGTTATCGCTTTATTACCAGATAGTTATCTAATTATAATGAGATAGTATTTAGAAATAATGAGAAAAGATGCAGTAACCAAAAAATAATTTTCTTTGGTAAAAATTCTATTTCATAGGACAAAAAAAAAAGCACTGCTAGGTTTAATACCTTGTGTTGTCCTTTGGCTGAAATGACTTGATTCAGCTGTTTATTTCAATTGTCTATCCCATTCTAACATCAACTGGGAGGAATTTCGGTCCACTTTCCTACAACTGTGGAATGCTTGAGAGCTTTCTTGCATGCACAGCCCAATTCAACATGCAAAATTATCAGTTGAGGCAGCAAGGTTTGTAGTTTTCACTTTACACTCAGTGTTTACATAGTATTGGATCTTTCATCTAAAAGGCTTTCTTATACACAATTTCCTTAATCCTTTAAAAGTCTAGAAGCTAAAAAGACTTATACCTTTATCCCATGCTTCATTTGTTTTATAACTTATAATAGCATACTGAATGTCTGAAGGCTGTAAAAGTACACATATAAGGAACTGTGCCTTATGAAATGGAGGGCTTTGGTTTGCACATGAAGCCGAATGATTAATTTCAAAATGCTTCTTGAAAAAATCGCATTGAGCTAAAGACATATAATTTTAATCTGTGTTACCAATGGCCTTTGCAAGAGTAATAATAAAATAAAAATACTAAACATTGTTGCCCCTTTCCCAACTTTTTCATAGGCCAAACTCACGGATGAACAGTTAGTTCTGCTATTGTTCAATCAGCTTTGAAGAATCTTCCAGCTTTGCTTAAATTTCCAGTTTGACAGCATTTTGTCATTCCAGTAGACAACAACCATGATAGACTGAAAAAGCACTGTATGCTGCCAGTGCTTCACAAAACTAGCTTAAACAGTTGCTAACATCTCAAATATCTTAACACATCTACTCCAAAATCACCCCAGTATCAATATCCCTGGAGCACCAAGGAAAGGCAAAGAAACAACACAATGCTCTCAAATGCATTAAAGCATCCCTTAGCTTCAAATTGTGCTGAATAAATGAAACAGCAATTGGTTTGTGGATATGTGCCTGTACTCTGTGTCAGAGAATACAGGTATTTAGCAACTTCAAATATGCACTTTATTTTAGACTGTGCTCTCATCCGGCATTCTATATTCTTTCATGATCTTTTTGCCAAATAAACTAAAAAGTGATCTGTAGTAAGTGTTTACTATCCGTTTTTGCACTGTACCCAAAACATACAGAACCATGACACTTACACATCGGATTATGCATACAATTGCACCCCTAGTCTGAAGTATACCAGGGGTTAGATCTTTACTACTTTTATTTTATGTGGAGCATAGCTAACAGCAATGATTGTAACAATTCTAGTGAAATACACAAGTGCTGGCTCTTCTGCTGGTATAACAGGAATAAAATCACGGTCATAAGGACTGTTTAATAAGAAAGCTTGTTCTCTAAAATGTGTAAGCTTTGGTGTTAATGCAAGGTTTGGATCTAATGTACAGACCAAACTCTATGCTATTTCAGGCCTCTGGCAAGTACCACTAGCCCCAGAAAGCAGTTACCATATTTGTGACCTCCAATGGCAGATGGTTTAATGTTTTGCCATTTGGAATAGCAGCAGGACCTGATAACTTTTAAAGGCAATTGTAACAACTACACGACCGGCTGAGTGTGTCATTTGTCACACTGATGATGTGTTAATCTGTTTGAAGACACAGCTATACACTAGCAAATACTGACAGAAGTACTGACAAGACAGCAAGAATTATGAATATAAAATCCATTGTAAAGCCACGCATGGTATCTCAGAGGTCCTTGCCACAGTTTTTCTCAGGGGAATTTGTTAGTTTTGCTTCAGAGTCTGATTTGTCATGTAACTAGTCCATAGTGTGCCCAGAGTAATGGAGAGACAGAGGAAGCAGTCAAAACAGAAAAGATGATCTTGAAACCAAACATCTATAAAGAGCTTAACTAGATTACAGGATTACCCCACTCCTTCAGGGGCCTCACCATCAGAGCTCCTCATGGGGTGAAAACAATGATCTCTGCTACCCCTGACACTAGCACAGCTGCAACCTAAGTGGCCAGACGTTTAACTGTTCACTAGGAAAGATTCATGCATTAAAGTCCAAAAGGCCAGGAACTACAAAGGATATTATCATGCCAAACAAAGATCAGAGCTTATCCCAGGTCAACGCGTCTTGGACTCTTCACCCAGGGTTCTAGCCATAGTGAAAAGAAGCAATCTCACACCTACATCATTTAGACAACTATGGGTGAAATATGGAAGACAAGAGCCCACTATTATGTACCCCCAGAACAAGAGCAAAACACCCACATACCTGAAAAAACTGCAGAGCAAGACAGTCAGAACATGCTGAAACTGAAAGAAAACCCCTGAACGAGGAACACCTGACAGAAGAATTCTGCCAAAGGAGTAATGGACAACCAAGTTGGACAATGGACTTTGTCACTTGAGGTAGAGGAAAAATGTACTAGTACCTCTGATGCCAAAATGGCTGTTGAAAGAATCAGATTATGCTTTGGCAAAGTTTGTGTTCAGAATTAACACTCATATATTTGACACATTTGTTTTGAAAGTTTATATTTATCATTGGCATTTATGACTGGAACAAGAGATGAGGTAACGGGCAGACAGTTACGTTTGTCCTAAGGACAAAGCCGATGTTCTTGGAAGCAAGCAGTTTTCTATCACAGAACATGATAACACACCTATCATAATTAGAAACAGGTGCTGAGCAGTGGAGTTGCAATTTTTAATCTGTGATTACCTTTACCGAGCTTGGTTTGGTCAATCAATCTGTTCCTGTGCTGGGATAAAATTCAGGCACCTCAGTGATTTGGGTGGATGCCAAAAGAAAGTCTTGAAGTCAACAAAAGTTACCCCCTAGGGCTCGCAATATTCCTGTAGCCAGTTGTGAAAGCTAGGAGAAAGTTGAAGCTTTCAATGCCACAATCCAGTAAGGGCAGAAATAGCAGACCATTTCTTGTGACTGGCAGTAAATCTATAATTTCCTTAAAATCCTGTTTCAAAGGTTTGGAGCATCCCTTCATAATATAGTGAAACTGGAACTTTATCACATGACTTGAGTGATGATGTAACTGCTGACAATGTTTTTCTGTCACAGCCTGAACACAAAATTGGGGAATCTCAATCAATTTTGATACATGCCATTTACATTTTATGTGATAACGTCGGTTTGGGGTTTTCAATTTTTACTTTTTACTTTTTTCTCTTCCAAAGAAAAAGTGGTAGTCATGTGCACGACACATACTACTAAAGAACAACCTCGGATGTCTTAAAGCACAGAGGTGATATCTTTTTTTATTGAGGAGATCCAGATTGTGTTAAATATCATTGTTTGACCACTCAGAAATAAGGACCAGTTATTGGCTTCTGCGCAGACATATTTATCTGAACTTGCAACACATCACTGATATCACCGACAACAAAGTTTGAGTTTTGTGACTGAAAACAGGTGCAAATCTGTTGGGCACTTGTGCAATTTGCATTCCAATGCCTGCTGAAACTAAGATTTTCTGTTGTGGTGGGAATAATTGTATGGCACACTTAGTAATTAGCCAGAAGAACAATAAAACACCTCATAACAATACTTAATAAATGAAGTTCAACTTTTGTGTTGTACTTGTAAATTACATGCCAATGTTTATATTCAGGTATGGCTTTGATGTTATGTACAATCATGTGAGAAATTGAGCCACCCCTGGAATGTTGCCTTTTTTTAAATATTTGGATTTACATTTTAGATCAAATGAATTGTTTATAGACAACAAAATTCAACAAATCACTTTTTTTTTTTAACCATTCATGCAATTATCATGAACTGAAATGCAGTTTCCTTATTCACTCCTAATTTTACCATCCCATAAAATGGCTGTTCCAAATTAAACAGGTCCAAATTAATAGAAAAATAATTAGAAAGTAACTTCAATAATGATTAAACATTTGGTCTGGTTTGGTTTTAAGCATTTGGGTCTATGATAACACATTATGGCTTAGCTGTAATATCAATATTTGAATGTAATATCAATATTGTAAAATTAATACTGATTTCAGACAAGACCCAAAAGGTTACACGCACAGTCCTTGCCAGGCCCAATGTCCACTAAAATCGGAGGCCTCCTAGAGAATAAAACCTGTGTTTAAAGCATTGTATTTTGCTATCTCAGATTGTCTTGTTTTGTCTGTTTTCTTTGTTTGTCTTCTGCTTTTTTTTATCATTGTACCTATACTGTATGAGTAAACATGTATTCGCTGGGCCCTGTAATAGAGACCTTGGTCTCAGTTGAAATAAAAATATAACAATTATGCCACAATAAAAATACTTTTCCAAGGACATCAGAATAAAGATTGTTGATGAACATTAATCTGAAAGGGGTTACAATCCATTTCCAAGTAATTTCATGTACAATATTCAACTGTTTGACACTAATTACAAATGGAGAAAATTTATGGAGGGTTATTCCAGCATGACAATGACCCAAAACACCAAGGCCAAGGCAACAAAGGAGTGGCTCAAGAAGAAGCACATTAAGATCCTGGAGTGGCCTAGCCAGTCTCCAGACCTTAATCCCATAGAAAATCAGTGGATGGAGCAAAGGTTCGAGTTGCAAAACATCAGCCTCGAAGATGAGATGAGATGTGTGCAAACCTGGTGATTGCCAACATGGGTTTTGCCACCAAGTACTAAGTCATATTTTGCAGAGGGGTCAAATACTTTTTTCCCTCATTAAAATGCAAATCAATTCATAACATTTTTGACATGCGTTTTTCTGGATTATTTTTTGTTATTCTGTCTCTCACTGTTCAAATAAACTTTCCATTAAAATTATACACTGTCTCATTACTTTGTCTGCAGGCAAACTGCAAAATCAGCAGGGGATCAAATACTGTTTCCCTCACTGTATAACCCCATTTGCAAAATCCTGGGATGTTGTGTAATATGTAAATAAAAACAGAATGCAGGATGTGCAAATCATTTGATCCCTATATTCAATATGAAATGGTACAAATGCAGACATTTTATTGTTTCTTGAAATTGATATGTCCGCTTTGAATTTGATGCCAGCAACTGCATGGGCTCAGCAACACTTCCGAAAACCATTGTCTGTGAATACAGTATGTCGCTTCATCCATAAATGCAAGTGAAAACTCTACGATGCAAAGAAAACACATACATAAACAAAACCCAGAACCATCTCTGGGCCCGAGCTCATTTAAGATGGACTTAGGCGAAGTGGAAGAAAAATTAAATTTCGGGAATAATAGATGCCGCATCCTCCAGACTAAAGAGTGGGACAACCGGCTTTGTATTAGGGCACAGTTCAAAAGCCAGCATCCATGATGGTATAGGGGTGCATTAGTGTACATGGCATGGATGACTAGCACATCTGTGAAGATACCATTAATGGTGAACAGTATATACAGGACAATATATACAATATAATTTCCACAAGACAATGCCAAACCACATTCTGCATGTATCACAACAGCATGGCTCCATAGTAAAAGAGTCGTGGTGTTAAACAGGCCTGTCTGCAGTCCAGACCTGTCACCGATAGAAAACATTTGGGCATTATGAAGCAAAAGATACAACAAGGGAGACACTGAACTGTTAAGCAGCAGAAATCCTAAGTCAAACAAAAATGGGAATACATTTCACTTTCAAAACTGCAGCAATTGGTCTCAGTTCTCGAACGCTTCCAGGAGTATTGTTAAAAGTGAAAGGAGCAACACAGTGATAAATGTATCATTGAATTCTGTTTTTATTTGTATTTTATGCAGCATTCAAACATTTTTGCAAATTGTATATTCGTTGGTGTAATTTTTTAAAATGATATTACCTCTAGTTTTCAGTAGGGTTGATGTGAAGATTACATATCTGTATGTGCAAATATGTAAGAAACATTCCAGGGGATTAACGTATTCTTTCATGTTACTGTTTCTTTATTAGTTTATAATAAGTATTAGAAAATACAAATAATTAATATAAGAAATAGGGTCAAACAAAAGTAAAAATTACCAGTACTTTCTGTGTTTCCAGTTGAATGAACAAATGGTTTAAGAGCCATAGGCACCATTGCCTGATACAAATAATGAGAACACATACCATGTCATCAGCAAAAATTGTGTCTGCAGATATTAACATACAACGCCTATTTCACAGTTCTATCAGATGCATCGTCAGATAGCTAATTTTCTAAACAACATAGCAAGCACAATCTTGGTCATTTATAAGCTAAATAAAATGTATACAATGTTTTGCATTTTCTGTTTACTGTACTGCTCTGCATTTCACCTGCAACTGATGATTACTGCAGGCCGTTTTGTGTCCAGTTTTCTGTGTCCACATGTAGATTGGATCCAAACCAAAAACTGGAAACAGAATCTTTAAATATTTTCCTCTTCCAATTCCATTACCTCCAATGTATGTACTCTACTGCATTGAACTGTATGCCCAGTACTGTATATCCTATATTGTATCGTGCTGAACTATGTTATATTGTGTTGTATGTCATATATTGCATTGTACTGAACTGTACTGTGTGTACTGTGTTGTACTGTACTGTATATTCTGCACTCCATGTGCTGTAGTCATTATTACTCAAGTGTTTTGAACTCACAGATGTCGTAGATGCACACCCCCGGCATAGACATCATAGTCCTGGTTCTGTGTGGCTACAAGCCATTTCTAACAGCGATCACTGCCATGCTAAGGTAACCGTTTAAATTGGACATACATTTGTTGGATCTGCCGCAACCTGGCAAAGCAGACCAAACCATGACTATGAGCAAAAAGATAAACAAACAAAAAGGATTAGTTAGTTAGCAACAAAGAATTTACCTGACACTGCTGTGTGAAAAAGTTTAATTCAACTACAAGGAATTCCCCCTCATCTGCCATCTCTGAAGGAGTAAACGTTAGAAAAGGTAAACTAGAAAACCAGCGATTGACATTCATCACATTAAATGTACATGTAGTGGGGTGAGAGCAATATAACCCTTTGATACTGCTCTCGCTGAGTGAGAGCTGTGGGCTAATATAGACAATCCAACAACACCTTTTTACAATTTATGAACTTAGACACATTGTTGGTATTTGCTGTTTTCTCATTCATGACAAAAGACCTCAAAACAAATTATAACTGAAGATGGCTGCAGTACAGATCTGTCCTGAAATCCCCAGGGAATATATTCTGGTTGGATCACAGACTTCATAAAATCCTTGAATTTAAGGAATAAATAATATTTTACTTTATCTTTGCCACTTTTTTGCTACTCTAAAATGGATACTCTGTACAAAATGTGTTGTAATTTTTAAATAATGTATCCAATATGGAAAACAGTCGGCACCTTCATCATTGCATCCTGTAAAATCCAAAGTGCTGGAATACAGAATTTGATATTTGTCACAGTCCATATACTTTTCCCAGTTCACTGTAACTCCAATTATGCATTCAGTGGATGTAGCGTAATGATCTAACATTACTTATTGATTGTATTTTTCCTTTGAGCTTTTTGTATGGTGCAGCCCTGATATTTTCTACTGCCTTTTGATAATCTCAACACACTTGAGTAATCCACCTGTCAATGAACAAACTGCTTCATGCCAACTAAATTTCCAGGTTCTAGGAATGAGATGTTCCCAAGCAAGGCTACTGACTCTCTAGGTTATTCCAAGGCTGATCACTAGCCTTTGAACAGAGACGTCCAAAGGGGCTTCAAATTATGAGACAGGAATGGAAAAGATGCTCAAATGCCTCAGTAATGATCAAGATGCTGCCTGACACGGAGCATAGGCAGTAACGAACACTGTCCAATGTTTTAAAGATAGGCTGAATAGATTGAGTTCTTTAGCTTTGCTTTTGATAAGAAATTTGTTGGTCAGAATATCTTCGCACTATACAAAGAATAATCAGAGGCCCATTTATGTAAATCAATGTTACGGTGTGTGTTTAATGTGTGGAAAATACTGTAAAGGTATAGCTAGATATAAAATGAAGGATGTTGTGTTAAGTTGGCCACACTCAAAGCTCACTCAAGCAACACTATTTCCTTATGGCACGCCAGCCCTAATGAACAATTTTTATTTAAAAAACTGCCACTTTTGATTTAGTATGTACTTTTAGTTCTTGCTACCTTATAAACTTGATTGAATTTATTATGTATGTTACAGTACATCTCTTTATTCCAAACTATGAAAGGTCGATGCATTCGTTCGTGACCAGCAGCAGCCCATTTTCACTTCCTACCTTGTTAGGAGTCTTCGTGAGCACTTCTCATTTTCCAGCCCTGGGAGTGCTCTACAGACGGGAGAGATGAAATGCTTTAGAAATCAACTTTTATGAATCATTCTGAAACTCGCTTTTCCTTCGATGGGAACTGGTTTGTAATGCTGAGACTTATTACCATTTAGGGGGCCTTTTTCATAACTTAGAAGTCTCTGAATACAGACCAAACACTTTGACTGGGAATCTTTGTCTTTGTTTATTTCTGTTTGTCCCTCTCACATACTGTCTTAAATTTTCATGCACATGCGCATACTGTATGTATACATGCACGCACTAACATACACACGTGTGCATCTCCCAATCTTGACTGTCTGTCTGGCGTCTGTATCTCCTTAGCCCTGAAGGACAGCCGGTTCCAGTTAGTGAATTTCTCTGACAACGAGCTACGGGTGTCTCTGTCCAATGTGTCACTCTCAGATGAGGGACGCTATGTATGCCAGCTCTACACAGACCCTCCTCAAGAGGCCTACGCAGACATCACTGTGCTGGGTAGGTGTCACACGCATGCCTATACAAATATGACATATACATGTACACAATTATGTCGGTACTATGTACATTGTGCATTACTGTGCAATTTACCTAACATCTGGCTTTCAACCACGCTCTCACACACACTTCCTTTATACATTGTGAATATACAGTTATTTTAATTGATGTATTCTCTTTATTGATCTTGTTATATTGAGTCCCACTTTAACAAAATGTCAGCCAATTAGGCTCTGCCAGTGCTCAATACTGTGATAATGAATAGGAACAGATGCTGGATAACAAAAAAGATCTACAGTATCTCAGACTGACTCGTTTTGGGCAGCTGTGTTGACTTCTGACTGTTGACAGTGTGAATCTTATTGAATGTTGACTTTGCTGCTACAAATAGTTCCCTATTGAGAGTCAGCTGTAACACACTGTGGAGCCACGTCATGAAATTACCCTAATAGTAGAACTTTATTATGCATGCAGACATCCTGGGGGATTGAAAGGAATTAAGTACACTTTAAAGTAATTACTCTAGTTTTGGAAATTAAATCTAGCCATTGATACGCTGAACTATGGGTGATATTTAAGGACTCTTGAAACAATATATCCTATTGATTTTTCTCAAAGTGTCTTGGGCAGGCAGCTTCTGTATGTTAGAGTGGCTGTTCTTCTACTTCAATGAGAAATGCAGTTCACTGGTAGAAATAATCAGTGTTGTACATTGCTTATAATGTGTTCATTAGTCATTTCCATGGTGAATAGGAATTATAGCCAATATCATAGTAGAACAGGACATCATGTGTTGATGTGCATGAAGGCACAAGAGCGCACACACATTTCTACATTGTGAAATGTTGGCATTGATTTAAAAAATAAGACTGATCATGCAACTGATTGTCTTTTATTTAAGGTTAGTAATCATATGAAGCCATTTATTATCGTATAGTTGTTTGGCTCTTTTTTAAATCATGATAACAGAAATCACCCAATTGGCCCTGATAAAAATACATAAATGTTTGGCCATGCACTGAGCAGGCTAGATACTGAGCCATGGGGGGCAAAAAATAACTGTCAAAACACCTGCGTAACAAGGTAATGGAAATTAATAAAGATGGAAAAAGATATTTAAAAAGTCCACATACCAGTCAGTACTGTTCAATCACTTATTAAGAAGTGGAAAATTCGGGAATCTCTTGATAGCAAGCCAGGGTGAGGTAGAACAAGAAAGATAAAGAAAAACCCACAGGTAACCTCAGGAGAAAAACAGGCTGCTCTGGAAAAAGACTGTGTGGTTGTTTCAAGGAGCACAATACGATTGTACTTGAACAAAGATTAACTGCATGGTCGAGTTGCCAGAAAGAAGCCTTTACTGCGCCAATGCCACAAAAAAGCCCGGTTACAATATGCCCAATAACACCTAGACACACCTCACAGTTTCTGGCACACTGTAATTTGGAGTCACAAGACCAAAATATAGCTTTATGGTCACAACCATAAGCGCTATATTTGGAGAGTGGTCAACAAGGACCATACTGAACACAATATCATCCTCACTGTGAAGCATGGTGGTCGCTCACTGATGTTTTGGGGTTGTATGAGCTCTAAAGGCATGTGGAATCTTGATAAAATGTATGGCATGTTATTGGAAAATAATTGCAGAAAATGTGCATTCTTCTGCACGAAGGCTTTGCATGTGACACTCTTGGACATTCCAGCATGACAATGACCCTATGCACAAGGCCAAGTTGACCCTCCAGTGGTTACAGCAGAAAACTGTGAAGGTTCTGGAGTGGCCATCACAGTCTCCTGACCTTAATATCATCAAGCCACGTTGGGGAGATCTCAAACATGCAGTTCATCAAGACGACCAAAGACTTTTTGCCAAGATGAATGGGCAGCTATACCACCTGCATGAATTTGGTGCCTCATAGACAACTATTACATAAGACTGCATGCTGTCTTTGATGCTAAAGGGGTCAATACACAGTATTAAGAACTAAGGGTGTGCAGACTTTTGAACAGGGGTCAGTAAATCTTTTTCTGTTTTTTATTATGATTGTGCCATTTTGTTATGACCTACAGTTGAATGTGAACACCATAAGAAATGGAAAATGTGTTTTGTCTGCTCATTCATGTTTTCTTTACAAATGGTCCATATATTACCAATTTTGCAAGGGTATGCAAACTTTTGAGCAGAACTGTATGTGTGACTGTACTGTGTGTCTGATCCTCTTGCTTTATGTCCATCAGTCCCACCAGGCAGTCCAATCATCGATTCCCGGGAGGATGTGGTCAGCGAGGGGAACGAGACAGAGCTCACCTGTACAGCCATGGGCAGCAAACCTGCCGCCTCCGTCAGATGGATGAAAGGAGAGCAGGAGCTGACAGGTCTGTGGAATAACATCCTACTCCCCTTTCCCTCAAATATCCTTAAAATATATCCCAAGACAGGCAGCTTTAACTCGGAGCAACACCCAACAGGGAAATGCAGACTGCTCCCTTTACTTTCAAGATTATTTAGGATCATCGAAATGATGCTCTATCTAGTGATCTGTTCAAAGACTAAAGATGCATGCATATCAATATTTTAGTTGGTCAATTGAACAAGGTATAGCATTGACATTGAGTATTACTTATTCATAAAGCGGTGCTTTAACTGTCTCCTTCACTCACTACAGCCTCCCACCTTAACCTGCCAGCAGCGTAGTGGTAACATAACAGTATGTAGGCTACAGTACATCCCTACATTATATCACTGAGGCATCCGCTGTCTCTACTGTTTTTATACACTAATAAACCTATTGACAGCAAGGAGTTGCTGTGCAGCCAACACTCTCTGAGGTACCCAGCATCCTGTAAATCTTTACACAGCCACTGCCTACACTAACCAAATCACTGTTGTTTGGATGACCAAACCGCTGTGTTGCAGGCATTTGAGTAAGTTAGTTGGGTTGTTTTCTTTAAAAACAGCTGAATGTTAGGTGTTGAGTTATTGCTACTGGGTTTTTAAGATATCTAGACGTGGTCTGGTAGTTCTTCAAGAGTCATAGCACCTCCATCTCTTTGGGATGAGTGAATCATGATTATATACATTTTGTACAATATGTTGTATCCAGACATTTCAAGGATAATATTTTTTGTGCAGTGTACAAACTAAGCATGAAGAAAAAGATTTACATTTACTTTCAAAGGAAGCCCAAAACAATTATATGAAACACCCCCTGAAAATAACCTGGATTACATTTAATAATAGATTTTGTGAATCAACTGTTTGGGAAATCCATGTGTATAGCCACCATTATAAGATATTTTCCCACCAGTCGATGAAGTTTCCTGTTATGTGGCCCAAATACATCCTTAAAAAAGCATGCCTTGCTGCCAAAGTGGTGATTGTGCCCTTGGCAGAATATAATTATAATTTCCTTATCCTGGCTTCCATTTGCCCTGCACAGAAGCAACAACTCATATGGCTCTCTTATTATCTGATGCGCAGGAATAACACTTATGAACAGAAACATTTAATTATTTTTCTCCACTTAATGTTTACTTATGTTTTTGGTAGAAACAAATCAAAACATTAAATGAGAAATAAACATAAACACACATACTGTATATCAGTGCTTGACTTGGGCTATTTACTTTGGATAAATTGCACTCAGTTCCTGTTTTGGGACGGAAGAGCTGCCTGGAACACTTTACCCGCACTTAAACAAATGAGCAGATACCATATTCACACATGTTAAGGTACGGGTTTAACGGATATGGAAAATACTCTAATGGGGTAGCCAAATATAACATGAAGGATGTCATGATAAGTAGGCCACACTCAAAGCTCACTCAAGTAACGTTATTTCCTTCTGGCACACTACCCAAACAATTTTTGCTTAAATCAGCCACTTCTGATATAGGATGTACATGTAAACTTGACTAAATTATAAAAAGAACTTAAACAATTAATTATTATTTTTAATTGACAGTGAACATTCTTCTTTATTGTATGTTTTGCCCTTAACATTTGTGGCAATACAGGTGCCATTAGCCCAGAACTGCACAATTGCATTACACAATGACTGCATGTAGGCCCTCACCCAAACAGGCACTCGAACCACATTGTAGCCTAAACACCAACTACATAAAAAAGACCTGGAAAAGCACCGGGTCCGATATGTGTTTAATACTGTAGCCCTCTACTTTGGGCTTTGATCAAGAACACAACTGAAAGATCTATGGGATCAAAGAGCAGCAACCATCTACAAGGCTACAAAAAGACACTGCCAATTAGTGTTATAGTTCTAGGGCCTTAATGTAAGGGTGTAATGGACCAACTTAGAAAACACAGCTCCCAAACTTTTTTAATACCAAATCAAGAACTATATTATATATAATGTTAAATAATACAGAGATGAGACAACAATATTGGTTTTGAAATCGTTATTCATTTTATAATAATAAATTATTATAAGCTAACCAACAAATGAAAATGAAAATTCTGTTTCTGTTTCTGAGAAACTCTGTGCATTGCTCAACAATTCTGCTGGGTGATTCACAAAAGTGGTCCCTATGGGAGAGTGACATAAAGACAGCCAGTGCTGGAAAACTCGGTCAACATAACTTGGCAAGAGTTTGCCAGATGGCATCTGGGAGATTCTGAGACCAATTGGAAGAAGATTCTATCGTTTGATGAGATCAAATGAGAGTGTTTTTGCCTCAGTGGTTAGCACTATGTTTGGTGCAAGCCTAACTCGCCTATCATCCTGAGAACACTATCCCAACTGTGACCCGTGGTGGTGGTGGCATTCTGTTATGGGGATGCTTCTCTGTATCAGGGCCTGGAAAGCTTGTGAAGATTGAGGGCAATATAGATGTGGCAAAGTACAGAGAAATGCCAGAAGAAAACCTGTTGAAACCTGCAAGAGATCTGGCCTTGGGAGAACATTCATCCAGTGGGACAGTGGCTCTAAATATACGTTTAAAGCAACAATGGTGTGGCTTAAAATAAACACAATAAATATCAATGTCCTGGAGTGGCACATTCAAAGCCCGGACCTCATTCCATTTGAGAATACAGCTCTGAAAACAATTATGAGACCACAGAAGCATTCTATTTGCAGTCTCTTAATTTTAACCCTTCTATTCCTCACTCAAAACCTTCCTTTTCCACTTTTTTGGAAAAGAAAGAAGAAGGTGCAATGGTCTCCTCATTTTTTCCAGAGCCCTATGTGGAGAGTTAAAAATTACTGTTCACCAAAGGTCCCATCCGACTTGATAGAGCTTAAGCAGTTTTGCAAATAAGAATGGGCACAAATTGCTGTGTCCTGGTGTGTTAAGCCGGTAGAGTCTTATCCAAATAAACCCATGGCTGGAATTGTCGCCAAAGGAGCCTCTACCAAATATTAACTAGTGAATATTTGTGAATACTGTTTTGTATTTGTAATTAATTCAGAACAATTTGTGGATTTTATTTTTCCCTTTGACATCATGGTAAAAATGCATAGCAGAAATTACATACAGTACATATGTATGAAAAAACTGAAGACTGGAGACAAAGCTCAAAATGTTCCCCTATTGATCTTGTGATTACAGTTTAGTGGAATTCTACTCAAGGATGTTACTGTAAACTGCATGGAAAATTTGATTTTAATTTAATTGTTTTGTTTCAATCACTCCATTTGAATCAGATATGGGTCTTTTCTAATCTGATCATTATGACTAGAAAGGCAGAGTAGCAGGTATCATTATTCTTCC